>CASHTC010001212.1:17500-25000 GCA_949357725.1 Hyperoplus immaculatus
ATAATAATAATAATAATAATAATAATAATAATAATAATATCTTTATTTATATAGCACCTTTAAAAACAGTTGTTTACAAAGTGCTTTTACATCAAATACATAGTAGCGAGTACAAATCAAATAAATACATACATACCAATCAAAATAAAAACACATATACAAAAAGATAACTACACATACTCATATAAGCGCACAATAGAAACAAAGTAATAGGTGCTAGGGGTAAAAAGACATTGAGGAAGAGAATAAAAAGAATAAAGAGACGAAATATACGACATCACGTAAAAGCAAGTCTATAAAAATGTGTTTTAAGAAGTGATTTAAAAGAGGTTACTGATTCAGCCAGCCTTATCGCAAGCCTTTTTTAATTATATTTAGTTTAAAGGTGCTGTAAGCGGAATGGTTCTTTTAGCTAACTTCCTGTCAGTGACTGCAGTTAGCAGTCCCCTCGCTCGTCCCTACGTCACCACATTAATGCACTGCGGTCTTCAAGCAGCGAGTTATCTAGCATCATCTCAGATCCATAAGTGTGATAAAACATGATAAAAACCATCAAAACAGACTTTGGGAAGGATTTTTACCTGCTCCGCCATTGTAGGCGCATAAACATTCACCCATCTGTTGCTCTGGCGTGCACCGGCAGTGAGACCATGGAGTGTATATACTATATATGAGTGAGACGAGTGTCGGTTTGTAGCGTTCTCTCTTCTGATTGGATACAAATTTCAGGATACTACAATAAGTTTATTTGCCGATTACATGCAAAGCAGCTGACTGAGAGATCGGCTTTATGAAACGCGCACATTATGTAAGTGATCACTGTATGAATAAAGAGCGATTTAACACTTATATTAACATAAATAAACCGCTTACTTCACCTTTAACCATTATAAATTCATTTTTATCAATACCAATATTTTTTATATTGAATAACAGGTGTGTTTTTTAAAATTCCACATTTTTCGTTTGTTAAAACAGATGTAACAAATGATTTGCCAACTTTTGAATTTGCGAAAGTTTGTGAACCCAGAGCTGCATTGCTTAAATCGAGCAGGTTAACACAATCAGGGGGGACAAATTGAGTGATGAAACAGACCTTTTCAGTGCATTTATAACAGATAAAATACATAGATTAATTTTATAATGATTGACAGCCCTAGTATTTGTTTTATTTGGGATAGGCCAGTGACACAATTTCACAAAGCTTATATGTCTACTGTATATATCATTCCTTCCAGTCAAATGCTTTGTGGGGTAATGATATGAGCTAACAACAATAGAATAAGCATCTCAACAGAAGTTTATTTGATTATATTTCATTTTTCCCTTACACTTATAACTTCCCTAAATGTGACACACAGTACAGACAGGTAGTGGATCATGAGGAGAATCACTGACTACATCTTTTTACGTATCATAAATATGGCGAATTCACGACGTTATGATGTTAGTAGAGACTTACCTTCCGATACTCTGATCTCAAAATCCTGGTAAGAACCTAGAACCGAACCTGTTCCCAGCCCACACCTGTACCGCCCGCCGTCAGACTTGGTCGCGTCTCTGATTGTCACTGCGGCAATCCCAATGGAAGATTCATTCCTGTATTCTAGGCTGTATCTGCCGCTCTGAGCCCTGACACCATCTGTCTTAATGAGGATATCTTCTGCTCTTCTGCATATGTCTCTACAGAGAAATTTGTTGTTTCCACGAAGAGACAAATGGCAATGAATTACACCGGAATCTCCCTCGGCTATCGTGAAAATTGTGAGTTTTTGTCCAGAGTTTCCACCACACAGCGCTGTGGATGAAACAGATATTAAGATATTTTTTGGGGCATTTTTATGCTTTATTGATAGTGTAGAGACAGAGTTGAAATGGGGCAGAGAGGGGAGTGACATGCAGAGAACGACCGCGGGCTGGAATCTAACCCGGGTCAGCTGCTGGCCGAGGCCCATGGGGGGGGGACGCCCTACCAACTGAGCTAAGGGCCCATGGGGGGGGACGCCCTACCAACTGAGCTAAGGGCCCATGGGGGGGGACGCCCTACCAACTGAGCTAAGGGGGGGGGACGCCCTACCAACTGAGCTAAGGGCCCATGGGGGGGACGCCCTACCAACTGAGCTAAGGGCCCATGGGGGGGACGCCCTACCAACTGAGCTAAGGGCCCATGGGGGGGGGGGACGCCCTACCAACTGAGCTAAGGGGGGGGACGCCCTACCAACTGAGCTAAGGGCCCATGGGGGGGACGCCCTACCAACTGAGCTAAGGGGGGGGACGCCCTACCAGCTGAGCTAAGGGGGGGGACGCCCTACCAACTGAGCTAAGGGGGGGGACGCCCTACCAACTGAGCTAAGGGGGGGACGCCCTACCAACTGAGCTAAGGGGGGGACGCCCTACCAACTGAGCTAAGGGGGGGGACGCCCTACCAACTGAGCTAAGGGGGGGGACGCCCTACCAACTGAACTAAGGGGGGGGGGCCCTACCAACTGAGCTAAGGGCCCATGGGGGGGACGCCCTACCAGCTGAGCTAAGGGCCCATGGGGGGGACGCCCTACCAACTGAGCTAATGGCCCATGGGGGGGGACGCCCTACCAACTGAGCTAAGGGCCCATGGGGGGGGGACGCCCTACCAGCTGAGCTAAGGGGGGGGGGACGCCCTACCAACTGAGCTAAGGGCCCATGGGGGGGATGCCCTACCAACTGAGCTAAGGGCCCATGGGGGGGGACGCCCTACCAGCTGAGCTAAGGGCCCATGGGGGGGACGCCCTACCAGCTGAGCTAAGGGCCCATGGGGGGGGGGACGCCCTACCAACTGAGCTAAGGGCCCATGGGGGGACGCCCTACCAGCTGAGCTAAGGGCCCATGGGGGGACGCTCTACCAGCTGAGCTAAGGGCCCATGGGGGGGGGGACGCCCTACCAGCTGAGCTAAGGGGGGGGACGCCCTACCAGCTGAGCTAAGGGCCCATGGGGGGACGCTCTACCAGCTGAGCTAAGGGCCCATGGGGGGGGGGGACGCCCTACCAGCTGAGCTAAGGGCCCATGGGGGGGGGACGCCCTACCAGCTGAGCTAAGGGGGGGGACGCCCTACCAGCTGAGCTAAGGGCCCATGGGGGGGGGGGACGTCCTACCAGCTGAGCTAAGGGGGGGGACGCCCTACCAGCTGAGCTAAGGGGGGGGGACGCCCTACCAACTGAGCTAAGGGGGGGGACGCCCTACCAGCTGAGCTAAGGGAGGGGGACGCCCTACCAGCTGAGCTAAGGGGGGGGACGCCCTACCAACTGAGCTAAGGGGGGGGACGCCCTACCAGCTGAGCTAAGGGGGGGACGCCCTACCAGCTGAGCTAAGGGGGGGGGACGCCCTACCAGCTGAGCTAAGGGGGGGGGACGCCCTACCAACTGAGCTAAGGGGGGGGGACGTCCTACCAGCTGAGCTAAGGGGGGGGACGCCCTACCAGCTGAGCTAAGGGGGGGGACGCTCTACCAGCTGAGCTAAGGGGGGGGACGCCCTACCAGCTGAGCAAAGAGGGGGGGACGTCCTACCAGCTGAGCTAAGGGGGGGGGACGTCCTACCAGCTGAGCTAAGGGCGCCCCCTAAAGGTCTATCTGTATAATGTTTTTTTTTAAATACTTTATTCTTGGATTTTTCTGTTCACAAACACACAACTGAAAAAGTGAAGACACAAACAAAAGACAAAACGAACTAAACAACTCCTCTCTCCCTCCTCTCCCTCTCCCTCTCTCTCTCTCTCCCTTCCTCTCCCTCTCTCTCTCTCTCCCTTCCTCTCCCTCTCCCTCTCTCTCTCTCCCTCCTCTCCCTCTCCCTCTCTCTCTCTCCCTTCCTCTCCCTCTCCCTCTCTCTCTCTCCCTTCCTCTCTCCCTCTCTCTCTCCCTTCCTCTCTCCCTTCCTCTCTCCCTGTCTCTCTCTCCCTTCCTCTCTCCCTCCTCTCCCTCTCCCTCTCTCTCTCTCTCCCTTCCTCTCCCTCTCCCTCTCTCTCTCTCCCTTCCTCTCTCCCTCTCTCTCTCTCTCCCTTCCTCTCCCTCTTTCTCTCTCTCCCTTCCTCTCCCTCTCTCTCTCTCTCCCTTCCTCTCCCTCTCCCTCTCTCTCTCTCCCTTCCTCTCCCTCTCCCTCTCTCTCTCTCTCCCTTCCTCTCCCTCTCCCTCTCTCTCTCTCCCTTCCTCTCTCCCTCTCTCTCTCTCTCCCTTCCTCTCTCCCTCTCTCTCTCTCTCCCTTCCTCTCCCTCTCTCTCTCTCCCTTCCTCTCTCCCTTCCTCTCTCCCTTCCTCTCTCCCTGTCTCTCTCTCCCTTCCTCTCTCCCTTCCTCTCCCTCTCCCTCTCTCTCCCTTCCTCTCTCCCTCTCTCTCTCTCCCTTCCTCTCCCTCTCCCTCTCTCTCCCTTCCTCTCTCCCTCTCTCTCCCTTCCTCTCCCTCTCTCTCTCTCCCTTCCTCTCTCCCTCTCTCTCTCTCCCTTCCTCTCTCCCTTCCTCTCTCTCCCTTCCTCTCTCCCTCTCTCTCTCTCCCTGTCTCTCTCTCCCTTCCTCTCTCCCTCTCTCTCTCTCCCTTCCTCTCTCCCTCTCTCTCTCTCCCTTCCTCTCCCTCTCTCTCTCCCTTCCTCTCTCCCTCTCTCTCTCTCCCTTCCTCTCTCCCTGTCTCTCTCTCTCCCTTCCTCTCTCCCTCTCTCTCTCTCCCTTCCTCTCCCTCTCCCTCTCCCTCTCTCTCTCTCCCTTCCTCTCTCCCTCTCTCTCTCTCCCTTCCTCTCTCCCTCTCTCTCTCTCCCTTCCTCTCTCCCTCTCCCTCTCTCTCTCGCTCCCTCCCTCCCTCTACACTCCCCCTCTCTCCCTCCCCCCTCTCTCTCTCCCTGTCTCTCTCTCTCCCTTCCTCTCTCCCTCTCCCTCTCTCTCTCTCCCTTCCTCTCCCTCTCCCTCTCTCTCTCGCTCCCTCCCTCCCTCTACACTCCCCCTCTCTCCCTCCCCCCTCTCTCTCTCCCCCTCCCTCCCTCCCTCCCTCCCTACCTCCTTCCCTCCCCCTCCCTCCCTCTCTCTCTCCCCCCCCTCTCTCTCTCTCTCCCTCTCCCCTACCTCCCTCCCCCTCTCCCTCTCTCCCTCTGGCGTATACTGTACTTTACAGGTTTCTAAGGACATTGTTTAAACTAAAGGTAAATGTTAAGTAGAGAATAAAAAGTCAACGAGGTGTCATGTAGGTCCCTTCAGTGCTGTTATATAGTCCAGGAAAGGCTGACATATCTGTTTAAACTTCTCTGAGGTGTCATGTAGGTCCCTTCAGTACTGTTATATAGTCCAGGAAAGGCTGACATATCTGTTTAAACTTCTCTGAGGTGTCATGTAGGTCCCTTCAGTACTGTTATATAGTCCAGGAAAGGCTGACATATCTGTTTAAACTTCTCTGCTTTCCCTGAAATCTCATAATGGATTTTCTCCATATATAAAGTACTAGAGAACTCCATGAGCCTGTTTCTGTATCATTTAACTGACTCTAAACTAAACTGACTTGTTGTTTATTCTGATTACAACGGTCTAAACCAGTGGTTCTCAAACTTGTTTTGTCATTCCCCACTTTGGAGGTGGAAATATTTTCGAGCCCCACCGTTCCCCGATTGCGTCAACAAAATAGTAACAAAATAGGTCAGGCTTAAAAGTTTAAAATGTATTGAAATAAAATCAAGTAATACAATTCAAAAATACACCCGAAAAACATATTCAAAATTACAGCAGTAAAGTGTGTGTGTGTGTGTGTGTGTGTGTGTGTGTGTGTGTGTGTGTGTGTGTGTGTGTGTGTGTGTGTGTGTGTAGTGGTAGATGGATAAATAAAGCAAAATCAGACAGACTTCACACTTTCTACATGCTCGAATAAGGCTACGAGGGAGTAAAAAACTTATCTAGTCCTAGCCCTTAAACCTGCAGTGTGTAGAATTTTGGGTTTTATTTCCTAGCAGATTTTGTAGAGAATAATTATAATATCCATAAGTACGTTTAATTTAGTGCATAATAGCTGAAAAACATTTTTGAATTATTTTTTTTGCCCTTAGAAAGGGTCTCATATATGTCCATATTTCTGCATATTTTGGACCAAGGCCTAGTGCCGCCATCTTGAAAGTGTCATAGTTGGAATGTCATCAGGTGCATTGTTTAAAATGTAGAATTGTTCTTGTCCTTGAAGGCCACTGTAGCTTCTGTTATTATTCTAAAGGGGTGGGGTTACCCAGGGAGCGTTGCATTCTAGAACTTTGTAGAACTTTCTTGATGATGTCATATTACACACTGCACCTTTAACAGATCCATTTAGCCTGGATAGTTAGTATTATATTATTAACATGATTTTAAAAAAAAAGCCATAATAACTGTAAAGCTCACCTGATAGAAGGCAGAACAACAGAAGGTGTTGGAAAGGCATTCTGAGTTTGATCCTGATCGAGAAATAACATTAACAGCCTCTGTGTCTCTCTCTGTGTCTCTTGCTCTCTCTCTCTCTATGTCTCTGTCTCATTCCTCTCCCTCTCTCCTCTCTCTCTCTCTCTCTCTCTCTCTCTCTCTCTCTCTCTCTGTCTGATCAGTCAGGGGCACGAAGCTGCTTTATGTTCATGTTTGACGTCACTTCTGTGTGTGTGTATGTGCGAGAGAGAGAGAGAGAGAGAGAGAGAGAGAGGCTCAGCTGAGGCGACTTGTCCGAGTTAGCAACAGTAACTAAGGAGGGGGCGGGGCTTAGCGGGGTTTAGCCAAAGGTCAATTGGGGAAGTGAAATTAATTTTCCAATGAAGTTTGCTAAAGGTTCCCACTGTCACCATATTTGGGGAAGCAGTTTGTTTCGTTACATCGGAGATCCGTACAGTTAGTGGTAATCCAGTAATCCAATTGAATGCATATTGTATACTTTCCTTTAGTATTACCATATAAACATCTGGTCAATGATCAAATTCCTTTGTGATTTTTCTCTACTTATGACATCTATTGCAGCATGTCCGTCCTGGGAGAGGGATCCCTTACTCTGTCCACTCTCCCTGAGATTTCTTCTATTTTTTTTAATCCCGGTAAAGGGTTTTTACTGGGAGTTTTTTCTCAGCCGAGCTAAGGGTGTAAGGGCAGGGTGTCATATTGTACCATACTGTATCATATTGTATGGACTGTAAAGCCCATTGAGATGAATGCTATTTGTGATTTTGGGCCATACAAATAAAACTGATTTGATTTGATTTGATTTGTAAATATCGTTCATCACATTTCACATTTCATTTCAATTACATTTTTTTTACTTTTTACCCTCTATTTTATTTTATATATATATTATATTGTACCTTTGCACTATTTAGTATTAAGAATTGAATTACTACGGGGTGCCCTTAGCTCAGTTGGTAGGGCATTTTTTGTCATTTTTATGCTTTATTGATAGTGTAGAGACAGAGTTGAAATGGGGCAGAGAGGGGAGTGACATGCAGAGAACGACCGCGGGCTGGAATCGAACCCGGGTCCGCTGCTGGCCGAGGCCCATG
>CASHTC010001214.1:7500-25000 GCA_949357725.1 Hyperoplus immaculatus
TCCTACACTAGCTGTTCTACACATAACTCAATAGTTGAAATAATAAATACAATGTGTTTTCCCCTTAAAATGTCTAAATGCATTTCAAAGACAGTAACAGTGTGGCACTTCTTTAAACTTACTGAAACTTGGGGGGCGCCTTTAGCTCAGTTGGTAGGGCGTCCCCCTCCCGGGCCGGGCCCAGCAGCGGACCCGGGTTTGATTCCAGCCCGCGGTCGTTCTCTGCATGTCACTCCCCTCTCTGCCCCATTTCACCTCTGTCTCTACACTATCAATAAAGCATAAAAATGCCAAAAAAAATATCTTAAAAAAAAAACTTACTGAAAATTGCAGGGGCCATCACTCTCATGTATTCATCAGACTTTTCATTGCGCTGTCTGAGCTGATAGACAGGTTGTGTTGCCACAGTGATGTGGAGTCTAATGCCTCGTTTCCACCGAGTAGAGCGGGTCGGATCGGAGCGGTTCGGTCCGGGTAGTTTGGCTTTTCATTAGCCAAAAGTTGGGTAGGGTACGGTTTAAGCGCACCTAACCGCTCTGAGCCGCTCCAAATCTCAGTACTCCTCCGTAGGGGTACTAGCCGCCTGAAAGGGTGCCGAAAATGCGGAGCTACACACTGCCGTCATTTGATTGGCCGAAAGAATCATTTCCGCCTTGTGTAGTCACCTCGGCAAGAGTCTTGTGTTTTGGCGAAAATGTGAGCACAGCACTGTTTATTGTGTGGTGTTTTTCCTCGTCAATAAATTAATCAGTTGGTTACACTGTGTCCCACTGCTAGTCACGTAGCTGCCGCAGCCAGCACTGTTCGCTCACTGTCTCTATGAGTTGCACCGAGCCGTCTCTGTGTGTTTACGCCATAGATAGTAGTAAATACACGCTCATAACAACACGGGGGGAATAAATAAAAAAGCGGCTGGTTTGACCGAGCAAAAACGAGAGACCGCTGGCTTGACCACAGTTGGTCGAAAGAATCATTTCCGCCGTGTGTAGTCACCTCGGCTAGAGTGAAGAGAGTCAGTGTGTTTTGGCGAAAATGTGAGCGCGGCACTGTTTATTGTGTGGTGTTTTTCCTCGTCATTAAATGAATCAGTTGGCTACACTGTGTCCCACTGCTACGATGTCACGAAGCTGCCGCAGCCAGCGCTGTTCGCTCACTGTCTCTATCAGTTGCACCTAGCCGTCTCTGTGCTCTCAACAACACGGGGGGAATAAATAAAGAAGCGGCTGGTTTGACCATGCAAAAACAAGAGACCGCTGGCTTGACCACAGTTGTTCCACAGCCCGATAGTTTGACCCACATTCTGGCGGCGGCTATAGCAGTCCAGCCTAAACCCCGCCCCACCAGTAAGGGTAGGGTCATAAACCCCGCCCTACCAGTAAGGGTAGGGTCCGCGGTGGAAACAACACCGAGATTCTAAAAAGTGAGCTGTCCCGCTCTGAGCCGCTCCGATCCGACCCGCTCTACTCGGTGGAAATGAGGCATTAAACTGTTCTAGCTTTGCCAGCACTTATTTCTGTACAGCTAAATATCCCCATAGAAACATTGCTGTGTTTATTTTCGCCACCAGTTCAATTCAATGTCGGCTTGCTCCTGCTTACTCTCCCGCACACAAGTCCTAGTCATGCGCAGGCTCCTGATCTCCTTGCAAGGGTCAGGGGCCTATCACGAGCCCGTCAATTATTTCTTTTTTTGGAATGGCATTGTTCAGGGCCTTCGAACATCGGGGCCCACATTCAGCTTTCCCCCGCAGTCCGTCGGCCCTGCACACACACACACACAACTCTCTCTCTCTCTCTCTCTCTCTCTCTCTCTCTCTCTCTCTCTCTCTCTCTCTCTCTCTCTACCTGTCACACTCACTCACTCACTCACTCACATAAACACACACACAGACAGACAGACAGACACACACACACACACACACTCACACAGTCAAATAACTTTATTAACACTGTTTGTCTCCACAGAGCGTTTCCCCTCAGTGTCTCTTCATCTTGTTCGGTGAGAAACATTCATTTTATATTTATTAGGATTTAGATTCTGATTGCAGACAAACTTAAAGGGGCAGGTCTACAAAGTTCTACAAAGTTCTACAAAGTTCTAGAATGCAACGCTCCCTGGGTAACCCCACCCCTTTAGAATAATAACAGAAGCTACAGTGGCCTTCAAGGACAAGAACAATTCTACATTCTAAACAATGCACCTGATGACATTCCAACCAACATGGATGCCTCCATAAGACTTGCCTGCTCAATGTACAAAATGTAATATTAATATTTGTAATTCTCCGCTCAGGAGGATAATTCAGATTATTGGCAGAGGTGATTTTATACCAATGAGGACATATTTATGAATGAGGATATTGATTTTAGCAAATACATTACTTAAAATGTTACACACTGTCCCTTTAAAAACATGCTGAAAATGCATTTTAAAGACCTGTACACCTCCATAGTATTTTTTGATTTCTAAAATGAAAAACATATGTTTGGTTTTGAAAGAGATAGTTAGCTATCGGCACATTTACATCATTTATAAAAACATTTAAAAAAAAATTGTAACAAAAAATAATGTCAGAAATCAACTGATAAAGTTTCATGACGATATCTATAAGTTAAAATGTTAAGTGTGTTAATAATAATAGACGTGTGTGTGTGTGTGTGTGTGTGTGTGTGTGTGTGTGTGTGTGTGTGTGTGTGTGTGTGTGTTTTCAGGTGTTTACGGGGACGTCCAGCGAGTGAAAATTCTCTTCAACAAGAAGGAAAACGCTTTGGTTCAGATGAGCGACGCGACGCAGGCTCAACTCGGTATGACACTACTAATGATATTATTATTATTATTTTAAAAAAAATGTATATACTTTATTTTCTGTTTTATATATGAACATAAAACAACAAACAAGCAAACAAGAGAGGGCTAGGACATGACAGTACACACATTTGAAAGCAGGTACAAAAAAGAAAAAGCATGGGGGGGCGCCCTTAGCTCAGTTGGTAGGGCGTCCCCCCCCCCATGGGCCTCGGCCAGCAGCGGACCCGGGTTCGATTCCAGCCCGCGGTCGTTCTCTGCATGTCACTCCCCTCTCTGCCCCATTTCAACTCTGTCTCTACACTATCAATAAAGCATAAAAATGCCAAAAAAAATATCTTAAAAAAAGGAAAAGCATAGGTGCAGTACACAATACAAACATTTCTCACATTGGAATAGGATGAGAATCAAGAGTCTTTATGTTTGTAGTGATCCCATTGGTCCAGGATTCCTCTCCTTTATCCTTTTGAAGCCGCAGCACAAAAGTCAGATTCTCCATCGCCTGGACAGAGTTTATAATGTTTGTTAAGAGTCTCATGGTAGGAGGATTCTTCTGGAGCCAGCATTTAAATGTTTAAAGGGTCACTGTGTAGTTTCAGAGGAGGGGAATTTGTTTACATTCACAGAGCCTGCAGTTAGTTTACTAAATAATTTACTAGAATATATTTGTACACCAAACTGTGGGCCCTGCTGCTGTTAACAACAACAGTGAAACAGTAGCTTTTCAGGAAGCTTTTAAATATTTCTGAAACAGTCTAATTTTTCCTCTGATGATCATAAATTACATGTAACAGCAAACGAGACCATCAGTGCAAAGAATGCTATTTTTATATAGTTTTTCTTAATGTCTTTGTCATGGGTATACGCTCACCCAGGAACAACAGCTGGCGTGGTAAAAACACTACCGCTTTTGTCCAAAGGGGGGCGCTAGAATTAAAACAAACTGAAAGTTCCTCGGAGACACTTACCCTGCGTTCCGAATCGCATACTTTCTACTATATAGTCTGTAGAAAAAAGATTTAGGATGGTTAGAAGTACCCGGATGTCCTACTTCATCCTATTTGGGTGATTCTGACCCACAATCCAGTGCGCACGTGAAGTGACGTCACATCGACGGAGCCTCCATATGAAAACAAACGGGGATGAGACGGATATAAAAGCAAGAGGCAAGATCAAGGAGCCATGTTAGGATGAAATAAGAGAGTAAAGTATGTCCCAATAGTATGCCAACTGCATCCTAACTAGATTCTTTTTATCGTCGGATGTAGTATGTAGAATAGAGAGAAGAAAGAGGAGGAGATTCGGAACGCAGGGATAAAATATATTTTTTTTCCTCTCTCCATATTTCCTCTCTAGCGATGAGTCATCTGAACGGGCAGCGTCTGCATGGTCAGGTGATGCGTGTGACTCAGTCTAAACACCCATTGGTGCAGCTGCCTCGCGGGGGGGCGGAGCCTAGCGACCAGCACGCTCTGACACGTGACTTCACCGGTTCATCTCTGCATCGCTTCAAGAAGCCAGGAAGCAAAAACTACAACAACATCTTCCCGCCGTCCGCAACTCTGCACCTGTCCAACGTACCGTGAGTAACATACATACACCTGTCCAACGTACCGTGAGTAACATACATACACCTGTCCAACGTACCGTGAGTAACATACATACACCTGTCCAACGTACCGTGAGTAACATGCATACACCTGTCCAACGTACCGTGAGTAACATACATACACCTGTCCAACGTACCGTGAGTAACATGCATACACCTGTCCAACGTACCGTGAGTAACATACATACACCTGTCCAACGTACCGTGAGTAACATGCATACACCTGTCCAACGTACCGTGAGTACAAGACATATACTGTAGCATCATATCAATGATATGAAAACAGCTCAGACAGACACACACACACACACACACACACACACACACACACAGACATACACACACAGAGAGAGAGACACACACAGAGAGAGAGACACACAGAGACACACACACAGAGAGAGAGAGAGAGAGACACACACACACAGAGATACACACACAGAAGAGAGACAGAGTCACACAGTCACACACACACAGTCACACACACAGTCACACACACACACACAGTAGTATGAAACCTTATTGTTCGTTGTCTCTGTTGCAGTTCTTCGGTCAGTGAAGACGAGTTGAAGGATTTATTTTCCTCGTCCGGTTTCACAGTCAAAGACTTCAAGTTTTTCCAGTAAGTAACGTGTGTGTGTGTGTGTGTGTGACTGTGTGTGACTGTGTGCGTGTGTGTGTGTGTGTGTGTGTGTGTGTGTGTGTGTGTGTGTGTGAGTCATACCCACCAAAGGATTTGATTCTCGGATGAGAGGGGGTGCTTTTCAAAATTGATTTCTCTTCATCCGAGAATCAAATCCCAAAATAGACTGGCTTGCTGTGAAAAGCCATACTAACAAGCCATACTGAAAAATACCTGCTAACAAGTGCATACTAACAAGTGCATACTAACAAGTGCATACTAACAAGTGCATACTAACAAGTGCATACTAACAAGTATATACTTAAAAACTCAAAAGTGCCCACGAGGAAAGAAACTTACTCCACCTATTAACATCAGTCATGCAAACATACCCACCAAAGGATTTGATTCTCGGATGAAGCAATCAATTTTGAGAGGGGGTGCTTTTCAAAAGTGATTTCTAACAAGTACACACTAACAAGTGCATACTAACAAGTGCATACTAACAAGTGCATACTAACAAGTGCATACTAACAAATGCATACTAACAAGTGCCTACTAACAAATGCACACTAACAAGTGCATACTAACAAGTGCACACTAACAAATGCATACTAACAAGTGCACACTAACAAGTGCATACTAACAAGTGCATACTAACAAGTGCATACTAACAAGTGCACACTAACAAATGCATACTAACAAGTGCATACTAACAAATGCATACTAACAAGTGCATACTAACAAATGCATACTAACAAATGCATACTAACAAGTGCATACTAACAGGTGCATACTTAAAACCACCTTCCTTATCATCCTGTCGTGTCACAGGAAGGACCGTAAGATGGCTCTGCTGCAGCTGTCCTCGGTGGACGAGGCGATCGAGGCTTTGATCCTCCTGCACGACCGCGAGCTGGACCAGACCCAGCACCTCCGCGTCTCCTTCTCCAAGTCCAACATCTAACAGGCCGTTTACAGAGCCTAGGCTGTGTGTCTGAACATCTAACAGGCCGTTTACAGAGCCTAGGCTGTGTGTCTGAACATCTAACAGGCTGTTTACAGAGCCTAAGCTGTGTGTCTGAACATCTAACAGGCTGTTTACAGAGCCTAGGCTGTGTATATACATCTAACAGGCCGTTTACAGAGCCTAGGCTGTGTATATACATCTAACAGGCCGTTTACAGAGCCTAGGCTGTGTATAGACACTGGATCTTATAGAAAGTTTGGAGTATGGGGATTGGAACCAGTTGGAACACAGGGAACAACATTTAGATTCGGAGCATTTGATTGGTTCATAATAGTTGTGAACATTTGGACCAATGGGAGAGCTTCCTGTGCCTACTACACACACACACACACACACATGACAAAGCTCTGGTTGTGATATTTTGGGGGTTTCTGTGGTTACAGAGCACATTCCTGGCAGCAATGCATTGTGGGTATTGGAGTCCAACAAGGAACCAATGTCTTTGTTTGTTTGTTTTCAACTTTTTTTTAATGTGACGCAGAAAAATCAAAATAAATTATGATTTGATATTTTTTAGCTTTTCATCGTAAACTAAATCTCATCTTTCAACTTTCAACAAAAACATGATTTTCAACAGAATATCTTGTTTTACAGAGCGTACGTGAAGTATTCTCAGCGCTTCACTTTTTCTACATTTCTTTATGTTACAGCCTGGAATAACGCTGGATTAAATTTAAAAAATAAATCTCAAATTTCTCAAATTTCTCCACATAATACCCCATAAAGACAAAAAAAGTTTATCAAATGACTTTAGTCTGAGAGCTGTGAAGACGTCCCGTGTGAACTGTACATGTTTCATTCTAAATCTTTTCATCGACTTAAATTTGCAGAAAATTATGAAAATTTTACAAAAGAGTTATTTTATTTTGACAAACGTTTTGAATCTTCAGCGACGTCAAACAGCCGTCTGATTGGCTGACGTCACACAGCCGTCTGATTGGCTGACGTCACACAGCCGTCTGATTGGCTGACGTCACACAGCCGTCTGATTGGCTGAAATCATTGTGTCACTATTGTTAAACTTATCGGAGGCCTATCTTGTCTTCTGTGCCTTATGTTTATGGTTTATTCTACCGGTTTATGTATTGTTTTAAGGTGGCGGGTCGTTTTCGGGTCGAGTTTCTGTTTCACTTTATTTTGTAGAATTTTTCGACTTTGTTCAAATATTTTTTCTCTTTTTGTTGAATTTTTTTGGGGAGTTTCTTTAATCATTACTGTAAAACATGAGGGTAGGTAAAGATTTGAACGTTGTGTGTGTGTATTTATAGGCCTTTCTGTGTGTGTGTGTGTGTGTGTGTGTGTGTGTATATGTATGTGTGTGTGAAGCTGAGCTATGATTGGTTCATCCTTCTCCCATTTTTTTTCTATTACATTGACTTTTAATTCAAATCAAATCTTTACATTTTTTCTTCGTCCGACCTTTAAATTTAACTAAAAAAACCTTTTGATTGTTTTGTTTTGTAAGTTTTTCTTTGAACAGGAAAAAAGCCAAAACGCTGCCGACTCCCAAACGCTGCCGACTCACTTTGCCTTTAGTTAGAAAGACTCTCTGCCGACTCACTTTGCCTTTAGTTAGAAAGACTCTCTGCCGACTCACTTTGCCTTTAGTTAGAAAGACTCTCGGCCTCAAATGTAACGTAGTCAGACAGGTTTCTAACGACAACGCATTACGTCATGGGTTAAAATGTCACTTTCACTTTTTATGACTTTCTACAATATGAAATTACTGTTCCAAATATTGTGTGTGTGTGTCTGTGTGTGTTTGGGTGGGTTTCTGTGTGTGTGTGTGTGTGTGTTTGGGTGGGTTTCTGTGTGTGTGTGTGTATGTGTGTTTGGGTGGGTTTCTGTGTGTGTGTGTGTGTGTGTGTGTTTGGGTGGGTTTCTGTGTGTGTGTGTGTTTGGGTGGGTTTCTGTGTGTGTGTGTTTGTGAGTGTGTTTGCGAGTGTGTGTCTCTGCGGGTTTGTGTGTATGTCTGTCAGTGTGTGTGTGTGTCTATGAGTGTTTGGGTGGGTTTCGGAGTGTTAGTGTGTGGGTTTGTGTGTGTGTGTGTTTGGGTGGGTTTCTGTGTGTGTGTGTTTGGGTGGGTTTCTGTGTGTGTGTTTGGGTGGGTTTCTGTGTGTGTGTGTGTGCGTGCGTGGGTGGGTGGGTGTGTGTGTGCGTGCGTGTGTGTGCGTGCGTGCGTGGGTGGGTGGGTGGGTGTGTGCGGGTGTGTGTGTGTCTGGGTTTCTGTGTGTGTGTGTGTGTGTGTGTGCGTGCGTGCGTGCGTGTGTGTGTGTTTCTGTGTGTGTGTGTGTGTGTGCGTGCGTGCGGGTGTGTGTGTGTGCGTGCGTGCGGGTGTGTGTGTGTGGGTTTCTGTGTGTGTGTGTGTGTGTGTGTGCGTGCGTGCGGGTGTGTGTGTGTGGGTTTCTGTGTGTGTGTCAGTGTGTGTGTGTGTGTGTGTGTGTGTAATTTTAAATCATAGAAAAATTCAAGTTGTTTTTTTTTCGTCTTTTTATACGAATGTTTTTGTAGCTGATGAATGTAACGTAGTCATGACGATCATTATTATTATTATTATGGAATCTTTTTATTATTGAACCAGTTGCATGAAGGGAAACAAGGGGGTGGGGTTTATGTTAAAGTTTGGTTGCGTTCCGAATCTCCTCCTCTCTCTTCTCTCTATTCTACATACTACATCCGACAATAAAAAGAATCTAGTTAGGATGCAGTAGGCATACTATTGGGACATACTTTTACTTTTATTTCATCCTAACATGGCTCCTTGATCTTGCCTCTTGCTTTTATATCCGTCTCATCCCCGTTTGTTTTCATACGGAGGCTTCGTCGACGTGACGTCACTTCCGGTGCGCACTGGATTGTGGGTCAGAATCGCCCAAATAGGATGCACTTTTCAACACTAACAATCGTATGAGAAAAGTATGAGATTCGGAACGCAACCACAGACTCAGAAAAAACTAAAAATACCAGTTTGTTGAAATTTGTATTTTATTTGAAAAGTGTGACAGGAAGTCGTAGCATGAATCACTTAATAAATAAATCATTTGAACAACCAATGGGGCGTCTTCTCTTCTTGTTAGACCCGCCCACATTCCATTCAAAAAGTTCAAAACTTTATAGTTCCTTCGCTGTGATTGGGTCTGTTATTCGCAGACTGCAGCAGAGATATTTTTGTAATTTAAAAAAAAATTAAAATAAAATAAAAAATAACTGAAACATCCGTGAATGAACAGAATAGATTCCTAGCGATTCTATTGGACGACAGCGGGTTCGTCCGACAGGAAGTGATGTCATCAACCAAACCCGCGGCTAGGCTAACGGCTAAATGCAAAACAGTGAAGCAACAACAGCTTTAAAAAACATTCACACACACACACACTCACTCTCTCTCACACACACACTCTCACACACGCACGCACACGCACACACACACACACACACACACACACACACACACAGTGATACGACTCGTTCAGAAATGTGGATTATTTAATATTTTGTAGTTTTTTGGTCCTGTGTTTTGATTGGATGAAATGTGTTCGACCTTTAGACGTCAGAATACTGGAATTCATTCAGTGCGGAAAAAAATATACAAAACCAGTAAAAAAGTAAAATAACTCAAAAGTAATTTCAAAGTGTCGCAGAGGAACTTTCAGTGTGTGTTCATTCTAGCGCCCCCCTTTGGACTAAAGCAGTAGTGTTTTTAACCACGCCAGCTGTTGTTCCTGGGTGAGCGTACACCCATGACAAAGGCATTAAGAAAAACTATATAAAAATAGCATTCTTTACACTGATGGTCTGGTTTTGCTGTTACATGTAATTAATGATCATCAGAGGAAAGATGAGACTGTTTCAGAAATATTTAAAAGTTCCTCGTAGAGACTTTAATAACGACAGATCTCTGTGGCAACTCGACGTTTAGGAGTTTAAGACGGTTTCACAGACGCCATGTTTGGTTCCACTGAATCATTAACATGGTGACATCATAGTTAGTGACCAATCGTAGAGCAGTTCAGCTATTGGTCCCGCCCACAAGACACATCCCACCAATGAGTGAAGAGAACATTCTCACACATGGATGGATAGATAGACAGACAGACAGACAGACAGACGGATAGATGATAGACAGACAGACAGACAGACAGACAGACAGATAGACAGATAGAT
The DNA here is from genome assembly GCA_949357725.1 of Hyperoplus immaculatus. Classification (NCBI taxonomy): domain Eukaryota; kingdom Metazoa; phylum Chordata; class Actinopteri; order Uranoscopiformes; family Ammodytidae; genus Hyperoplus; species Hyperoplus immaculatus. The sequence continues at coordinate 17,728 of CASHTC010001214.1, forward strand.
GATAGACAGACAGACAGACAGAGACAGACAGACAGGTAGAGAGAGAGACAGACTCACAGACAGACAGACAGGCAGACAGACAGATAGACAGATAGATGATAGACAGACAGACAGACAGAGACAGACAGACAGGTAGAGAGAGAGACAGACTCACAGACAGACAGACAGGCAGACAGACAGACGACAGATGTGGGGAAGAACCAAACATTGTATTTTGGTGTGAAACCGCCTTAAACTAATTCATGAAATGTTTTTATTATTAATCACTAAATCTTTCTTTATGTCATTTTCAAATCAGAATAAAATCGACAAGATTTTAATTTGGCTAAATGTGAACGGATTATTTGTAATTTTATAATTACTTGTTGACTATTTAAAAAAAGTGCTCCGAGGAACTTTCAGTGTGTGTTAATTCTAGCGCCCCCCTTTGGACTAAAGCAGTAGTGTAGAAGAATCTAAAGCAGTAGAGACTTTGATAACGACAGAATACTAGATGTAGTAAATGTCTATGGAAGCCTTGAAGGGACACACACAGCTCTCTCTTCTCATTGGCTAAAAACCTAAATAGAGGAAATACATTTTCCCCTTTGACTAAAATGTGCAAATTAAAAGCTTGTTTCTTGTTTCTTTCGCGCTGAAATATTTAATCTGAATCTATGGAAATGTGACGCAGGTGAATCCAGGTAAACTCAAAACCATTCAACACCAAATTATGTTTTTTATATATAAAAGGTGCAGTCAGTGATTCTGGAGAACGCTTGTTGTCAAAATCACTTTTTAGTCAAAATCAGTGAATATCCCCTCATGATCCACAACCTGTCTGTACTGTGTGTGTGTGTGTGTGTGTGTGTGTGTGTGTGTGTGTGTGTGTGTGTGTGTGTGTGTGTGTGTGTGTGTGTGTACTGGAAACAAAATCCAGTGTTAATACACAGCCTAGGCTCTGTAAACTGGCACACACTATACACAGTACAGACAGGTAGTGGATCATGAGGAGGTATTCACTGATTTTGACAACAAGCGTTCTCCAGAATCACTGACTGCTCCTTTAACTTTAAAACTCTTCAGTGAAGACATGTCACTGTATTTTTTTTTTGTTACATATTATTTTCGTCCATAAAAACCCCATTGAAACACTGATGGGACAGTTTGGCCAATCACGAGAGAGCCTGGGAAATACTCTCTTCTGATTGGTACTCCCATTTCCTGTTTTAATTTTTCTTTCTTCTTCTTTCGCTCGTTGTTCTGGCATCGTTTATTTTTAGCACCAAAATAAACATAAATAGTCACACACACTCACACACACACTCACACACACACACACACACACTCACACACACACTCACACACACAGACACACTCACACACACAGACACACTCACACACACTTCAGTTTTTTTCATAAAATAAACAGATTAGACATGAGTATCAGTCTCTGTGTCTTGTTGTTTTGTTGATGTGGTGACCTCACACACACACACACACACACACACACACAGTCTCTCACACTCACACACACAGTCTCTCACACTCACACACACACACACACACAGTCTCTCACACTCACACACACACACACACACACACACACACACACACACACACAGTCTCTCACACTCACACACACACACACACAGTCTCTCTCACACACACACACACAGTCACTCACACACACACACACACACACACACACACTCTCTCACACACACACACACACACACACACACAGTCACACACACAAACACACACACACAGTCTCTCACACACACACAGTCTCTCACACACACACACACACAGTCTCTCTCACACACACACACACACACACACACACAGTCTCTCACACACACACACACACACACACACACACACACAGTCACACAGTCACACACACACACACACACAGTCACACACACACACACACACACACAGTCTCTCTCTCACACACACACACACACACACACACACACACACACACACACACACACACACACACACACACACACACACACACACACACACAGTCACACACACACAGTGGGGGCTAGACATCCAGTATTTCCTCTGCGGTGCCTCCACATCGTAGCCTGTACCGACCCGTCCTCCAGGAGATAGTCGGGTCCCAGAGCGCGGAGAGAAAGATCTGGACGGCCATGGACTCTCTGATGAACCACGCCACCGCGAAGTCCAGCTTAGAGAAACACAGGGGGCCGCCCTGAGGGGAAGAAAGGCAGGGTTAATACACAGCCTAGGCTCTGTAAACAGGGTTAATACACAGCCCAGGCTCTGTAAACAGGGTTAATACACAGCCCAGGCTCTGTAAACAGGGTTAATACACAGCCCAGGCTCTGTAAACAGGGTTAATACACAGCCTGGGCTCTGTAAACAGGGTAAATACACAGCCCGGGCTCTGTAAACAGGGTTAATACACAGCCCGGGCTCTGTAAACAGGGTTAATACACAGCCCGGGCTCTGTAAACAGGGTTAATACACAGCCTAGGCTCTGTAAACAGGGTTAATACACAGCCCGGGCTCTGTAAACAGGGTTAATACACAGCCCGGGCTCTGTAAACAGGGTAAATACACAGCCCGGGCTCTGTAAACAGGGTTAATACACAGCCCGGGCTCTGTAAACAGGGTTAACACACAGCCTAGGCTCTGTAAACAGGGTTAATACACAGCCTAGGCTCTGTAAACAGGGTTAATACACAGCCTAGGCTCTGTAAACAGGGTTAATACTCAGCCCAGGCTCTGTAAACAGGGTTAATACACAGCCTAGGCTCTGTAAACAGGGTTAATACACAGCCCAGGCTCTGTAAACAGGGTTAATACACAGCCCAGGCTCTGTAAACAGGGTTAATACACAGCCCAGGCTCTGTAAACAGGGTTAATACACAGCCCAGGCTCTGTAAACAGGGTTAATACACAGCCTAGGCTCTGTAAACAGGGTTAATACACAGCCCAGGCTCTGTAAACAGGGTTAATACACAGCCCAGGCTCTGTAAACAGGGTTAATACACAGCCTAGGCTCTGTAAAGACACACACACACACACACAGTTAGCGTTGTGCGGTAATATGAATTTTATTACACTTTTTAGTCATTTCAAAATAAAATACATTTTTTATTATTATTTTGCTGTTCCAAACTGTCACTCAAAAAACCATCACACTGTGAATTATGTGATCTAACAATAATATGATTTGGGGAAAGAAAAGTTAAAGTCTCTACGAGGAACTTTGAAATATTTCTGAAACAGTCTCATGTCTCCTCTGATGATCATAAATGACATGTAACATCAAACCAGACCATCAGTGCTAAGATAACAAATGAATTAGAAGCTGGTACCTGAACTCCAGTGAGCTGAATGTAGTCTGAGATGAACCACGCCAGACAATGACACATGAAGAAGACCATCATGTCCCACCTGCACACACACACAGAGAGAGAGAGAGAGAGAGAGACATAGAGAGAGAGAGACAGACACAGACAGAGAGAGAGAGAGAGAGAGAGAGAGAGACATAGAGAGAGAGAGACAGACACAGACAGAGAGAGAGAGAGAGAGACATAGAGAGAGAGAGAGACACACACACACACACAGAGAGAGAGAGACATAGAGAGAGAGAGAGAGACAGACACAGACAGAGAGAGAGAGAGAGACATAGAGAGAGAGAGACAGACACAGACAGAGAGAGAGAGAGAGACATAGAGAGAGAGAGAGAAAGAGAGAGACAGACAGACAGACACAGACAGAGAGAGAAAGAGAGAGAGAGACATAGCGAGAGAGAGAGAGAGAGAGAGAGAGAGAGAGAGAGACAGACAGACAGAGAGAGAGAGAGAGAGACATAGAGAGAGAGAGAGAGAGAGAGAGAGAGAGAGAGAGAGAGAGAGACAGACACAGACAGAGAGAGAGAGAGCGACACACACAGACACACACACGGAGAGAGACACACACACAGAGACAGAGAGACACAGAGAGAGACAGACACACACACACACACACACAGACAGACAGAGAGACACAGAGAGAGACAGACACACACACACACACACAGACAGAGAGACACAGAGAGAGACAGACACACACACACACACAGACAGACAGAGAGACACAGAGAGAGACAGACACACACACACACACAGACAGACAGAGAGACACAGAGAGAGACAGACACACACACACACACACACACACACACACACACAGACAGACAGAGAGACACAGAGAGAGACAGACACACACACACACACACAGACAGACAGAGAGACACAGAGAGAGACAGACACACACACACACACAGACAGACAGAGAGACACAGAGAGAGACACACACACACACACACACACACACAGACAGACAGAGAGACACAGAGAGAGACAGACACACACACACACACACACACAGACAGACAGAGAGACACAGAGAGAGACACACACACACATAATATTGACATTAGTTGTATTTTCTCACAGTAAACAAACAAACACGATAAAAAGTCTTATCTCTCCAGAGTGTTGAATCAGCTGTGAAAACGTCAGATAAACTAGTGTGTATGTGTGTGTGTTTCTGTGTGTGTGTGCGTGTGCGTGCGTGTGTGTGTGTTTGTTATGTGTGTGCGTGTTTGTTATGTGTGTGCGTGCGTGTTTGTTATGTGTGTGCGTGCGTGCGTGTGTGTGTGTTACCTGAACACATAGTGAGCGCTCCAGCCTATGATGAGACTCGCCAAGAAACATTCAGAAACTGGTTCAAGAACGGTGCCAGGGAGCATGTTGATACGCAGCTTAGTCCATCTACACACACACACACACACACACACACACACACACACACACACATTATTATATTATACAACAGATGGAAACAGTTGAAAGAACAGGCCAAAACATTGATTTAAAGGTGGAGTCAGTGATTCTGGAGAACGCTTATTGTCAAAATCACTTGGCCAAAATCAGTGCATGTCTCACAGCCAACTTTATCAAATGGCCCATCGTAGAGCTAGCAACAAGCCAGTTTACAGAGCCTAGGCTGTGTATTAACACCAGTTTACAGAGCCTAGGCTGTGTATTAACACCAGTTTACAGAGCCTAGGCTGTGTATTAACACTGGAGTACACACACAGTCAGACAGGTAGTGGATCATGAGGAGATATTCAGTGACTTTTTTTTTTTTTTAAGATATTTTTTGGGCATTTCTATGCTTTATTGATAGTGTAGAGACAGAGTTGAAATGGGGCAGAGAGGGGAGTGACATGCAGAGAACGACCGCGGGCTGGAATCGAACCCGGGTCTGCTGCTGGCCGAGGCCCATGGGGGGGGGGACGCCCTACCAACTGAGCTAAGGGCGCCCCCATATTCACTGATTTTGACAAAAGTGATTTTGACAACAAGCGTTCTCCAGAATCACTGACTACATATTTATATTATAAAACCATCCAATGAGCTGTAAGCTGTGAGTAAAACCATCCAATGAGCTGTGAGGTCACCTGATCATGCGTGACTGGAACTGGCCAATAGAATAGGAGCCTGAGTTCTGCATCGCCACCTGCGTCGCCATGGAGAACTTCCATCCTCTAGACAGGGAGAAACACCGTGAGATTACCTCCAACTCGGACTGAAGTCATTTTACATTATCCATCTAAGTTAGTGTATCACTGTCTGTCTGTCTGTCTGTCTGTCTGTCTGTCTGTGCTAAAGCCATCATGCTAACCTGTGTGTCTGTGTCTCTCTGTCTGTCTGTGTCTGTCTGTCTGTGCTAAAGCCATCATGCTAACCTGTGTGTCTGTGTCTGTCAGTCTGTCTGTCTGTCTGTCCGTCCTACAGTAGCATGCTAACCTGTCTGCTATGGCCTTAGCCATGAAGAAATCCTCTGCTATATACTGAACCTGTCTGTGTGTCAGCCTGTCTGTCTGTCTGTCCGTCCTACAGTAGCATGCTAACCTGTGTGTCTGTGTCAGCCTGTCTGTCTGTCTGTCCGTCCTACAGTAGCATGCTAACCTGTGTGTCTGTGTCAGCCTGTCTGTCTGTCTGTCCGTCCTACAGTAGCATGCTAACCTGTGTGTCTGTGTCTGTCAGTCTGTCTGTCCTACAGCTAGCATGCTAACCTGTGTGTCTGTGTCTGTCTGTCTGTCTGTCTCTCCGTCCTACAGCTAGCATGCTAACCTGTGTGTCTGTGTCTGTCAGTCTGTCTGTCTGTCTGTCTGTCCTACAGCTAGCATGCTAACCTGTCTGTCTGTCTGTCAGCCTGTCTGTCCGTCCTACAGCTAGCATGCTAACCTGTCTGCTATAGCCTTAGCCATGAAGTAATCCTCTGCTATGTACTGGGCGAAGGCCACCAGCCCCCCCGCCTGGTCCAGCACGTCCTTCCTCATGAGACAGCTCATCCCCGTCACACACTTGATCCCCGTCACGTTGGCCGAGATGTAGGAGCGCGGGTGGGACGTCCCAAAGTACACCTGGAAGACAGGTACAGTTAGCATAAGTTAGCACTGAACAACAAGGAATAACAGGGCAGAATAAGCAAAGGTTAGCACTGATAGACAAAGTACACCTGAACAGACAGGTAGAGTTAGCATCTGTTAGCACTGATAAACATGTCCAGTCGTGTGCTACATCCACCAGACTCATGGACAGTTGATATATTTAGTTATTTACATTTACATTTTTCAACACCATTCCTTTTAACTTTTTTTTAAGATATTTTTGGGCATTTCTATGCTTTATTGATAGTGTAGAGACAGAGGTGAAATGGGGCAGAGAGGGGAGTGACATGCAGAGAACGACCGCGGGCTGGAATCAAACCCGGGTCTGCTGCTGGCCGAGGCCCATGGGGGGGACGCCCTACCAACTGAGCTAAGGGCCCATGGGGGGGGACGCCCTACCAACTGAGCTAAGGGCCCATGGGGGGGGACGCCCTACCAACTGAGCTAAGGGGGGGGACGCCCTACCAACTGAGCTAAGGGCCCATGGGGGGGGACGCCCTACCAACTGAGCTAAGGGGGGGGACGCCCTACCAACTGAGCTAAGGGGGGGGATGCCCTACCAACTGAGCTAAGGGGGGGGACGCCCTACCAACTGAGCTAAGGGCCCATGGGGGGGACGCCCTACCAACTGAGCTAAGGGGGGGGATGCCCTACCAACTGAGCTAAGGGGGGGGACGCCCTACCAACTGAGCTAAGGGGGGGACGCCCTACCAACTGAGCTAAGGGCCCATGGGGGGGACGCCTACCAACTGAGCTAAGGGCCCATGGGGGGGACGCCCTACCAACTGAGCTAAGGGCCCA
>CASHTC010001214.1:30000-53202 GCA_949357725.1 Hyperoplus immaculatus
AGTTGGTAGGGCGTCCCCCCCCTTAGCTCAGTTGGTAGGGCGTCCCCCCCCCCCTTAGCTCAGTTGGTAGGGCGTCCCCCCCCCCTTAGCTCAGTTGGTAGGGCGTCCCCCCCCCCTTAGCTCAGTTGGTAGGGCGTCCCCCCCTTAGCTCAGTTGGTAGGGCGTCCCCCCCCCATGGGCCCTTAGCTCAGTTGGTAGGGCGTCCCCCCCCCTTAGCTCAGTTGGTAGGGCGTCCCCCCCTCCATGGGCCTCGGCCAGCAGTGGACCCGGGTTTGATTCCAGCCCACGGTCGTTCTCTGCATGTCACTCCCCTCTCTGCCCCATTTCACCTCTGTCTCTACACTATCAATAAAGCATGAAAATGACAAAAAAAAATCGTAAAAAAACAAAAAACACTAAATTTGAACTTTACAATCACAAATCCCACTGTGTGAATGTTCTATGTAAACAGGCTCCATGGTTATGCATATTGACCTTGGTATAGTCCAGAGTGAAGGTTTATTTATAAAGGTAAGGGGACAGATAGTAGGTTAGTCAGTTATAGGAGGGGATTAAAGGGGATGTATTTACCTTGTTATAGATATATAGATATATAGATGTATTTACCTTGTTAAGAGGCTAGTTATAGATATAGATATATAGATGTAGTTACCTTGGGGTAGTCCAGACTGTGTATTTACCTTGTTATGAGGCTAGTTATAGATATAGATATATAGATGTATTTACCTATTGTCCAGAGTGTGTATTTACCTTGTTATGAGGCTAGTTATAGATATAGATATATAGATGTATTTACCTTGGGGTAGTCCAGAGTGTGTATTTACCTTGTTAAAGGGCATTAAAGGGGATGTATTTGCCTTGGGATATATAGATATAGTTATATAGATGTTTTAACCTTGGGGTAGATATATAGATATAGATATATAGATGTAGTTACCTTGGGATAGTCCAGAGTGTGTCTTTACCTTGTTATGAGGCTAGATATAGATATATAGATATAGATATAGATATATAGATATAGATATATAGATGTTCTAACCTTGGGGTAGTCCAGAGTGTGTATTTACCTTGTTATGAGGCTAGATATAGATATAGATATATAGATATAGATATATAGATGTTCTAACCTTGGGGTAGTCCAGAGTGAAGAAGGTCTCCAGGTTGGAGATGAGGTTTGGATCTACGCCCTTCAGAGGCTTCAGCAGAGAGACACCAAAGGCTGAAGAGAAGGGAAGCTTCACCTCCGACCGCTTCTTATGGAGGTGGAGACGCCTGATGGAGAGAATACAGAGAGAGAGACATAGGGTTAATATGGAGAGAGAGAGACATAGGGTTAATATGGAGAGAATACAGAGAGAGAGACATAGGGTTAATATGGAGAGAGAGAGACATAGGGTTAATAAGGAGAGAATACAGAGAGAGAGACATAGGGTTAATACAGAGAGAGAGAGAGAGGGAATACACAGGGTTAATACGGAGAGAGAGAGAGAGAGAGAGAGAGAGGGAAAAGCTTCACCTCCGACCTCTTCCTGTGGAGGTGGAGACGCCTGATGGAGAGAATACAGAGAGAGAGAGACATAGGGTTAATATGGAGAGAATACAGAGAGAGGGAGAGACATAGGGTTAATATGGAGAGAATACAGAGAGAGGGAGAGACATAGGGTTAATATGGAGAGAATACAGAGAGAGAGAGAGACATAGGGTTAATATGGAGAGAATACAGAGAGAGAGAGACATAGGGTTAATATGGAGAGAATACAGAGAGAGAGAGAGACATAGGGTTAATATGGAGAGAGAGAGAGAGACATAGGGTTAATATGGAGAGAGAGAGACATAGGGTTAATATGGAGAGAGAGAGAGAGAGGGAGAGGGAGAGAGAGAGAGACATAGGGTTAATATGGAGAGAGAGAGACAGGGTTAATATGGAGAGAGAGAGGGAGAGAGAGAGAGACATAGGGTTAATATGGAGAGAGAGAGAGGGAGAGAGAGAGAGACATAGGGTTAATACAGAGAGAGAGAGAGGGAAGCTTCACCTCCGACCGCTTCCTGTGGAGGTGGAGAAGCCTGACGGAGAGAATACAGAGAGAGACATAGGGTTAATATGGAGGGATGGAGAGAATACAGAGAGAGAGAGAGACATAGGGTTAATATGGAAAGAGAGAGAGCGAGAGGGAGAGAAATAGGGTTAACATGCAGAGAGAGAGAGACATAGGGTTAATATGGAGAGAGGGAGAGAGAGACATAGGGTTAATATGGAGAGAGAGAGGGAGAGAGAGACATAGGGTTAATATGGAGAGAGAGAGAGAGAGAGAGAGACATAGCATTAACATGGAGGGATGGAGAGAATACAGGGTTAATATGGAGAGAGAGAGAGAGAGAGTGAAAGAGAGAGAGAGAGAGAGCGAGCGACATAGCTTATTATTATTGCACCGTGGGTTGTGTGCTGGAATTCACTTTCTTTGGAATTAAGATAAAGAATTGAAGTGGACAATAGTGTGAATGGTTACGGTGAGCGGACATCTTCTAACAATGAGGCATTTACACAAAAAATGTACAAGCAGTGTGTGTGTGTGTGTGTGTGTGTGTGTGTGTGTGTGTGTGTGTGTGTGTGTGTGTGTAGATGGACTAAGCTTCATATCAACATGCTCCCTGGCTCCCTGTGTGTGTAACAGTGTGTGTGTGTGTGTGTGTGTGTGTGTGTGTGTGTAATGTGTGCATTATAATCTCCATAAAGTCGACCTTCCCCCTGTAATGTTAGGGCCTCTTTAAACCACATCAGGTGATGTCTGAGTGTGTGTGTGTGTGTGTGTGTGTGTGAGTGTGTGTGTGTGTGTGTTTGTGTGTGAGTGTGAGTGTGAGTGTGAGTGTGTGTGTGTGTGTGTGTGTGAGTGTGAGTGTGTGTGTGTGTGTGTGTGTGTGTGTGTGTGTGTGTTTCCTGCTGCTCTCCATTCAACCATTTCAAACTGTCTGTCTACCTGCTTGCCTGACGCATGTCCACTATACAAACGCTGCCATTGAGGAACTTTTAAATATTTCTGAAACAGTCTCATCTTTCCTCTGATGATCATAAATGACATGTAACAGCAAACCAGACCATCAGTGCAAAGAACGCTATGTGTATATAGTTTTTCTTTATGCCTTTGTCATGGGTCCATTAATATAATTGAATCGCTGTATAAAAAATTTAAAAAAAGTCTACATTCAAAATCTGTTCTGTAGAAACTGGCAAAGTGTTTCCCTTTAATTAAATGATTTATTTACTCTCCGGTCCGGATAGCTGCAATAACTGGGGGAAAACGCCCAACTGATAAGCGCCAAACATGAAGCATTCCTCGGCTGTCACATGCCCATAAACCCGCCTACAGTCTCCACTAAAACAACAATATGTTTTAATGTAATTCAATGTTTGACACAAATCCCTTGTGAAAAAACACAGAAATAACAGCTAACTGACAACCGTTAGCTTAGCTCAACTGTTAGCAATTCCCAACGTCTCATTCCAAAAGTTACAAATTCATTTGATATTTGGCTAAAAAGAGACATTTGTCACTATACAGTCGAGGTATTAAAACAAAACTGAATATTTATCAGTAATACTTCATTCGGCCTACGTCCTAGATGTTACAAACCCCTTATTATCAAGAAAATACAATAAATGTTTTCCGATTTGATATGTAAAAACCAAACAAGCCTCAATATTTATGTAAACAGAAATATTTTAAGTAATCCATATAATCAGGGAGGTTTGGATGTTCTTGATTTCAATACATCTCATTTAATTTCCGAGGTTAACTGGATTGAACATTATATTAAGAGTAAGTAAGTAAAATATAGGGTCCGTTAGCCTAGCTTAGACTAGTGGGGACTCACACACAGATGCTTAATCATTTTTAAATAGCTGCCACACGCTCAAAAACACGCGTAGAAGGTCAATTATTACAATTATACAAAGTCACGTTAATTCTGTTAAATGTTTAATATCGAGATTTGAGTAAAACCATAGAAATAACGGAGGAAACGGAAGTCTCGTTCACTGACAACCGCTAGCTTGGATTAGCATAGCCCGCTAGGCGTTAGCTCAAGAGTACCAATTTATCTAATGAATGGTTATTATGATATTTCTGTATCTACACTGTCATATACAACAACGGCTCTGCTTTTCTGTTCACCTGTTCATTGTATAAAACATTGAACTGTGCCGACTTGTATTGTACATTTAGGCTAAATGCAGTAAAACAATAAAAATAGTATCATAGCGGAAACTCACACATAGATGAGCGACATCAGGTGCATCATCCACAGCACCAAGAACAGGATGAAGCCGAAGATAGCGAGGCCCTGCATGGCGAGCTCCAGGACCGCCATGGTGGTGGTGGTGGCCAGCGGGGGCTTGGCTGAGTGTGTGGCCGCCTGAGAAGCACCAAGCCTGGGATAGATGTACAGGTATAGCGCCTAACTGTCCGCTTCAGCTGAGCGGCCTCGGTGCGTATACTAGAGAGTGTCCGCCTATGGGTGCGCGGACCTGGGCGTCAGTAAGTGGAATTCTTGAGGTGGAAGCTGGATGATCCAGGATCCAACACGAGACAGCGGTGGATATGTTAAGGGTTAGTCCGTGTTCTGGGCTCCGGATCCGGGGTAGAGAAGCAGAGAGACCCGCCGGGCGCCTCGAGGGTCACGGAGAAGCATCAGCCGTTTGACAGTCACCAGACCGGCCGACGGTCAGCTGACACCGGGGGCGCGAGCACCGGGCGAGCGCGAGCACCGGGCGAGCACGAGCACGATGCTTCCGGAACACTTAAAAATAAAAGCTTTTATTGTGGTATTATGTTTTATTTTTGTATTGTCCATATATGTATTTTATACAATACAGAGATTTTAAGAAACAATTAAGGCACATTGTGTGCGTGTGTGTGTGTGTGTGTGTGTGTGCGTGTGTGAGAGAGAGAGAGAGCGATAGAGAGAGAGAGAGAGCTATAGAGAGAGTGATAGAGAGAGAGCGATAGAGAGAGAGAGAGAGCTATAGAGAGAGAGAGAGCTATAGAGAGAGCGATAGAGAGAGAGAGAGAGAGAGCTATAGAGAGAGCGATAGAGAGAGAGAGAGAGAGAGAGAGCGATAGAGAGAGAGAGAGAGCGAGAGAGAGCTATAGGTAAAATAAAATAATAGCAAAACTGAAAGATACAAATAAACAACAATCGAAGTGGTTTAGATAAGTCACCTGTCAGTCAGTGGGGTCAGTGGGCGTGTCCCAACAGAGAGAAGGGTCAGTGGGCGTGTCCCAACAGAGAGAAGGGTCAGTGGGCGTGTCCCAACAGAGAGAAGGGTCAGTGGGCGTGTCCGTTCAACAGAGAGAAGGGTCAGTGGGCGTGTCCCAACAGAGAGAAGGGTCAGTGGGCGTGTCCGTTCAACAGAGAGAAGGGTCAGTGGGCGTGTCCCAACAGAGAGAAGGGTCAGTGGGCGTGTCCCAACAGAGAGAAGGGTCAGTGGGCGTGTCCCAACAGAGAGAAGGGTCAGTGGGCGTGTCCGTTCAACAGAGAGAAGGGTCAGTGGGCGTGTCCCAACAGAGAGAAGGGTCAGTGGGCGTGTCTGTTCAACAGAGAGAAGGGTCAGTGGGCGTGTCCCAACAGAGAGAAGGGTCAGTGGGCGTGTCCCAACAGAGAGAAGGGTCAGTGGGCGTGTCCCAATAGAGAGAAGGGTCAGTGGGCGTGTCCCAACAGAGAGAAGGGTTAGTGGGCGTGTCCCAACAGAGAGAAGGGTCAGTGGGCGTGTCCCAACAGAGAGAAGGGTCAGTGGGCGTGTCCCAATAGAGAGAAGGGTCAGTGGGCGTGTCCCAACAGAGAGAAGGGTCAGTGGGCGTGTCCCAACAGAGAGAAGGGTCAGTGGGCGTGTCCCAACAGAGAGAAGGGTCAGTGGGCGTGTCCCTCGGTCATGCGCTGAAGAGATGTTAATAATATCTTTAGGTCATTCTCCTAACCGTTTACAGTTGTCTGATGTGTACATACTGCTAGCTGTTTGGCCTGGCTGTGTGTGTGTGTGTGTGTGTGTGTGTGTCTAACGTACCTGTGAACAATGGAAAGGTATTTGTAGATTTATCTCGGATCAGATTACGTCTAAATTTAGAAACTGTAAAAACTCCTTGAAACTCAAGTTCAACAAGATCCATGAAAAACTCAAACTTCTAGGAATCCTTCACCGTATGGACCGGCATGCAAAGATATTCTTCCCTTTAAAGGTGCAGTGTGTAATATGACATCATCAAGAAAGTCCTACAAAGTTCTAGAATGCAACGCTCCCTGGGTAACCCCACCCCTTTAGAATAATAACAGAAGCTACAGTGGCCTTCAAGGACAAGAACAATTCTAAATTTTAAACAATGCACCTGATGACATTCCAACTATGACACTTCCAAAATGACGGTGACAAGGCCTTGGTCCAAAGTATGGAGAAATATGGACTTATATGAGACCCTTTCTAAGGGAAAAAAATAATAATTCAAAAAGAAAAATCAGCAATTATGCACTAAATTAAACGTCCTTATGGATATTATAATTATTTTCTACAAAATCTGCTAGGAAATAAAACCCAAAATTCTACACACTGCAGCTTTAAGATTGTTTATTGTCAAATGCACATCAACAACTACAGAGCAGACGCTGGCAATTAACTCCTTAAAGGTGAAGTAAGCGGTTTATTTATGTTAATATAAGTGTTAAATCGCTCTTTATTCATACAGTGATCACTTACATAATGTGCGCGTTTCATAAAGCCGATCTCTCAGTCAGCTGCTCTACCAGTTTACAGAGTCTAGGCTGTGTATTACAGTTTTTTCCGATTGCTAAAGCACAGTGGGCACAACTAAAACCTCATGTGCAAAACACTTAACACAGTGTGCACTACAGAAGTCCATGGGTTCCAAACTGTGTTTCATTTTTCATTCATTTCACGCAAAATGCATTCAGAAACCTCATTGACCAAAACTCAAGAACTCTTCTCCCATTCATAAACAACAACCTGCAAAACACTGTGTATTTCTGGCAAAATGTTCAATTGCTAAGACACTGTGCTCAAAACTCTTAGGAACTCATACAAAACAAAATATGGGATTATGCATTTACCTTATCGAAATGTGTTGAAATCGTAGGAGAATATTACCGATATGTAAAATAAAAAAGCTAATTGAATTTCAGCTAAAAGCACAAAACTTGAAAATAAAGTAGGCCTATTACAATTATTTTTTTTTACAGTTTTTGCCAAATGCTTACACACATGTTGCAGAATTTGTCTCACTGTATTCAAAACTCATAGGAGCACATTCAAAACAGAGTGATGGCTTCTGGCATTAGCCATATTGAAATGTATTGCAAATCTTAGTAGAATATTACCAATATATAAAATAAAATACACAGCTGATAACAATTTCTAGTTACTGTTGGACCTATAAAAAGGGACAGGTTCACAATTTAGATCTCTTGGGAAAAAATGGATCCAGAAAGACAGGTCGGTGTTCAGAGAAGGGTGCCCGGGAGAGTCATGATGCGAGGAGGACCAGGAAGAGGAAGAGGGAGAGGTAGAGGAAGAGGGAGAGGTAGAGGAAGAGGACAAGGAAGAGCAAGAGCTGCTGTCTCTGATGAGATCAGGGCCACCATTATTGACCATGTGGTCAACCATGGTCTCTCAATGACTGAGGCAGGTTTACGGGTCCAACCAAATATCACACGATCAACAGTGGCATCAATTGTTCGAATTTTCCGGGAAACCAACAGGTAAGATCTGCATTCCTATAGTACAGTAAATGATGAACTGAATTCCTGTAACTAGGCCTAGACCTGTAAAGAGTAATTTTTTGTTGTTCTTGCTAAATGTGTTTTATAATATTGATATTTTTCTATTTTATACAATAGGATCCAAAGATTGCCTCCCACTGGAGGAAGAGGCAGAATATTTACTGATGCGCAGGAAATAGCAATTGTTGACATGGTTGTTGCCAACAATGCTATAAAACTGCGGGAAATTAAAGAGAGAGTGCTGGCAGACGATGAGATCTTTGTAGATATCAATTCAGTCAGCACTAATACAATTGCCAGAATCCTAAAGAAACATCAGGTACGAATGAAGCAGCTGTACAAAGTGCCCTTTGAGCGAAACAGTGACCGGGTGAAATTGCTCAGGTACCAATATGTCCAGGTAAGATGTCTAAATGGTACATATGCAGCTATGAACTGTACTGTAATGTGAATACAGGTACATCTAACTGTACAATACTGTAACTGTAAAATTGTGTATTTACTGTATTTCAGAGTGCAATGGAGATTGACGCCAGGCAGACAGCCCATTCCTTCATTTTTGTGGATGAGGCTGGTTTCAACCTAGCAAAAACGCGCCGCAGGGGAAGAAACGTCATTGGGCGAAGAGCAACGGTGAATGTCCCTGGCCAGCGAGGGGCCAACATCACAATGTGCGCAGCTATTTCTACCGAGGGTGTGCTGCTCCACAAACCCCTGATTGGCCCCTATAATACAGCCAGGCTCATTGCCTTCCTAGATGAGCTACACGATCAGCTTGTGCCAGCAGGCAGAAGAAGGAATGCTCCTGTTTTTGTTGTGGTATGGGACAATGTAGCTTTCCACCACGCTATCGCAGTGAGAGAGTGGTTTGCGGCACATCCAAGGATGACAAACCTCTACCTGCCCCCATACTCCCCTTTCCTCAACCCCATAGAGGAATTCTTCTCTGCTTGGAGGTGGAAGGTCTATGACCACCTGCCACACGACCAAATGACCTTGCTAGAGGCCATGAATGCCGCCTGTGGGCAAACGTCTCCCGAGGACTGCCAGGGGTGGATAAGGCATGCCCGTCGATATTTCCCTCGGTGTCTTGCAAGGGAGAATATACGCTGCGACGTCGATGAAAACATGTGGCCCAATGAGGACGATAGGCAGGATTAGATACTTTGAAAGTGACACAATTTAAGTTTTTTTGTTTGATTTTTACAGCCCTGAAACTACAGGAGTTTTTGTTGCAAAGTTTTATTTTTTAGTAAAAAATAAAAGATACTGTATAGCACCAAATTGCTGTGTTTGTCATTCATTCTTGTCATATGGTACACTACAGTCATCAAATTTCATCTTATTTTCTGATGAAATATTGTTTTACATGTGTATGTGAAATCACTCGGATCATTTAAACTTCAAAGATTTTACTTTAAATATCAAAAGTTCATCTTTTATATTTTGCTGCTTGTTGTTAGTGTTTTTTAGGTCTGTGTGTTGTGTGTGTCAATGTGTGTTTTTCATTGTAACATGTTGCCAGTGTTTTGCACCAGTGAGCTTGTTTTGAGACATGTATGAAGAGTTTTGTTGCTGTGAGTGATTTTTGGAGGTGAAATGAACTGAATTGCACAGATGGGTTTTAGTGATGAACACTGTGTTAAGAGTTTTGCACATGTGGTTTCAGTTGTGCCCACTGTGCTTTAGCGATCGGAAAAAACTGTAACACTGGATTTTTTTCTCAGCTCACACACAGTACAGACAGGTAGCGGATCATGAGGAGATATTCACTGATTTTGACAACAAGCGTTCTCCAGAATCACTGACTGCACCTTTGACACCTCTTGTGCACAAAAACGACATTGCCGGCCAGGACACACACACACACACACACACAAACACACACACACACACGCGCACACACACACACACACACACACACACACACACACACACACAAACACACACACACACACACGCACACACACACACACACACACACACACACACACACACACACACACACACACACACAAACACACACGGAGAGCAGCATTCCTCAGCCTAGCCCTTGTGAATGACGCTCAAATAAAAACTTATAAATTTTCATATTCCCTCCCAACATGGCGAACTCTCCTCTACAGGTTAGACAGTCAGCCCAACATGGCGAACTCTCCTCTACAGGTTAGACAGTCAGCCCAACATGGCGAACTCTCCTCTACAGGTTAGACAGTCAGCCCAACATGGCGAACTCTCCTCTACAGGTTAGACAGTCAGCCCAACATGGCGAACTCTCCTCTACAGGTTAGACAGTCAGCCCAACATGGCGAACTCTCCTCTACAGGTTAGACAGTCAGCCCAACATGGCGAACTCTCCTCTACAGGTTAGACAGTCAGCCCAACATGGCGAACTCTCCTCTACAGGTTAGACAGTCAGCCCAACATGGCGAACTCTCCTCTACAGGTTAGACAGTCAGCCCAACATGGCGAACTCTCCTCTACAGGTTAGACAGTCAGCCCAACATGGCGAACTCTCCTCTACAGGTTAGACAGTCAGCCCAACATGGCGAACTCTCCTCTACAGGTTAGACAGTCAGCCCAACATGGCGAACTCTCCTCTACAGGTTAGACAGACAGATGAGTCACGCTCCAGTGGGCACAGTTTGGTTAAAAAGGAACTCTCACCCAGAGTCACACAACAATGGTTCAGGAAATAAAGCTTTGATGCCAGCACACACACACACACACACAGAGTGAAATACACACACACACACACACACAGAGTGACATACACACACACACACACACACACACACACAGAGTGACATACACACACACACACACACACACACAGAGTGACATACACACACACACACACACACACACACACACACATACATACAGACAGTAACACGCGCACACACAGAGTAACATACACACACACACACAGGCCGTCAGACAGTAACACACAGTCAGACACACACACACACACACACACACACACACACACACACACACACACACACACACACACACACACACACACACACACACACACACACAGGTGAGTCAGAGGAACATTGTCACTCTATCTAGCTGATCATTTTACCAACAAAGAAATCCATTCAAACTTCACACACCAATACACAAACTAGTGCAACAAGTTTGACACACACACACATCCACACACACACACACACACACACACAGACACACACACACATCCACACGCACACACACACACACACACATCCACACGCACACACACACACTTTCTCACTCATGCACACACACACTCTCTCTCTTTCCCTCACACACACACACACACACACACTCTCTCTCACTCACACATACACACACACACTCTCTCTCTTTCTCACACACACACACATTATAAAATATTATATACCAACAGTGTCTTTTCCTGATTATAGACCTACAAGAGCTTTCACTTGTACCAGAGTATTTTAACAGTTTAGTTTGTGTACTTTTACACACACACACACAACACACACAACACACACACACACAACACACACACACACACAACACACACACACACACAACACACACACTTTTACTTCATCCTCCACTGTTTACAGCATGTTTTCAAAGCACTCTCACTGTTACGTCAGTGTGTGTGTTTGTGGCGATCACGAGTTTATTGCTATAAAAAGATTTAATATTAACCGAGTGAGTAAATCCCGGATCAAGTTCAAAATCCTCCTACTCACCTACAAGTCCCTGCATGCTCTGGCCCCCCGTTACCTCTCTGACCTCCTGCTCTGGCCCCCCGTGACCTCTCTGACCTCCTCTGGCCCCCGTTACCTCTCTGACCTCCATCCTGCTCTGGCCCCCGTTACCTCTCTAACCTCCTGCTCTGGCCCCCGTTACCTCTCTGACCTCCTCTGGCCCCCGTTACCTCTCTGACCTCCTCTGGCCCCCGTTACCTCTCTGACCTCCTCTGGCCCCCGTTACCTCTCTGACCTCCTCTGGCCCCCGTTACCTCTCTGACCTCCTCTGGCCCCCGTTACCTCTCTGACCTCCTCTGGCCCCCGTTACCTCTCTGACCTCCTCTGGCCCCCGCTACCTCTCTGACCTCCTCTGGCCCCCGTTACCTCTCTGACCTCCTGCTCTGGCCCCCGTTACCTCTCTGACCTCCTCCTCTGGCCCCCGTGACCTCTCTGACCTCCTCTGGCCCCCGTTACCTCTCTGACCTCCTCTGGCCCCCGTTACCTCTCTGACCTCCTGCTCTGGCCCCCGTTACCTCTCTGACCTCCATCCTGCTCTGGCCCCCGTTACCTCTCTGACCTCCTCTGGCCCCCGTTACCTCTCTGACCTCCTCTGGCCCCCGTTACCTCTCTGACCTCCTGCTCTGGCCCCCGTGACCTCTCTGACCTCCTGCTCTGGCCCCCGTTACCTCTCTGACCTCCTCTGGCCCCCGTTACCTCTCTGACCTCCTCTGGCCCCCGTTACCTCTCTGACCTCCATCCTCCTCTGGCCCCCGTTACCTCTCTGACCTCCTCCTCTGGCCCCCGTTACCTCTCTGACCTCCTCTGGCCCCCGTTACCTCTCTGACCTCCTGCTCTGGCCCCCGTTACCTCTCTGACCTCCTCTGGCCCCCGTTACCTCTCTGACCTCCTCTGGCCCCCGTTACCTCTCTGACCTCCTCCTCTGGCCCCCGTTACCTCTCTGACCTCCTCTGGCCCCCGTTACCTCTCTGACCTCCTGCTCTGGCCCCCGTTACCTCTCTGACCTCCTCTGGCCCCCGTTACCTCTCTGACCTCCTCTGGCCCCCGTTACCTCTCTGACCTCCTGCTCTGGCCCCCGTTACCTCTCTGACCTCCTCTGTGGCCCCCGTTACCTCTCTGACCTCCTCTGGCCCCCGTTACCTCTCTGACCTCCTGCTCTGGCCCCCGTTACCTCTCTGACCTCCTCTGGCCCCCGTTACCTCTCTGACCTCCTGCTCTGGCCCCCGTTACCTCTCTGACCTCCATCCTGCTCTGGCCCCCGTTACCTCTCTGACCTCCTCTGGCCCCCGTTACCTCTCTGACCTCCTGCTCTGGCCCCCGTGACCTCTCTGACCTCCTGCTCTGGCCCCCGTTACCTCTCTGACCTCCTCTGGCCCCCCGTTACCTCTCTGACCTCCTCTGGCCCCCGTTACCTCTCTGACCTCCTCTGGCCCCCGTTACCTCTCTGACCTCCTGCTCTGGCCCCCGTGACCTCTCTGACCTCCTGCTCTGGCCCCCGTTACCTCTCTGACCTCCTCTGGCCCCCCGTTACCTCTCTGACCTCCTCTGGCCCCCGTTACCTCTCTGACCTCCTCCTCTGGCCCCCGTTACCTCTCTGACCTCCTCTGGCCCCCGTTACCTCTCTGACCTCCTCTGGCCCCCGTTACCTCTCTGACCTCCTCCTCTGGCCCCCGTTACCTCTCTGACCTCCTCTGGCCCCCGTTACCTCTCTGACCTCCTGCTCTGGCCCCCGTTACCTCTCTGACCTCCTCTGGCCCCCGTTACCTCTCTGACCTCCTCTGGCCCCCGTTACCTCTCTGACCTCCTCTGGCCCCCGTTACCTCTCTGACCTCCTCTGGCCCCCGCTACCTCTCTGACCTCCTCTGGCCCCCGTTACCTCTCTGACCTCCTGCTCTGGCCCCCGTTACCTCTCTGACCTCCTCCTCTGGCCCCCGTGACCTCTCTGACCTCCTCTGGCCCCCGTTACCTCTCTGACCTCCTCTGGCCCCCGTTACCTCTCTGACCTCCTGCTCTGGCCCCCGTTACCTCTCTGACCTCCATCCTGCTCTGGCCCCCGTTACCTCTCTGACCTCCTCTGGCCCCCGTTACCTCTCTGACCTCCTGCTCTGGCCCCCGTGACCTCTCTGACCTCCTGCTCTGGCCCCCGTTACCTCTCTGACCTCCTCTGGCCCCCGTTACCTCTCTGACCTCCTCTGGCCCCCGTTACCTCTCTGACCTCCATCCTCCTCTGGCCCCCGTTACCTCTCTGACCTCCTCCTCTGGCCCCCGTTACCTCTCTGACCTCCTGCTCTGGCCCCCGTTACCTCTCTGACCTCCTCTGGCCCCCGTTACCTCTCTGACCTCCTCTGGCCCCCGTTACCTCTCTGACCTCCTCCTCTGGCCCCCGTTACCTCTCTGACCTCCTCTGGCCCCCGTTACCTCTCTGACCTCCTCTGACCTCCTCCTCTGGCCCCCGTTACCTCTCTGACCTCCTCTGGCCCCCGTTACCTCTCTGACCTCCTGCTCTGGCCCCCGTTACCTCTCTGACCTCCTCTGGCCCCCGTTACCTCTCTGACCTCCTCTGGCCCCCGTTACCTCTCTGACCTCCTCCTCTGGCCCCCGTTACCTCTCTGACCTCCTCTGGCCCCCGTTACCTCTCTGACCTCCTGCTCTGGCCCCCGTTACCTCTCTGACCTCCTCTGGCCCCCGTTACCTCTCTGACCTCCTCTGGCCCCCGTTACCTCTCTGACCTCCTGCTCTGGCCCCCGTTACCTCTCTGACCTCCTCTGGCCCCCGTTACCTCTCTGACCTCCTGCTCTGGCCCCCGTTACCTCTCTGACCTCCATCCTGCTCTGGCCCCCGTTACCTCTCTGACCTCCTCTGGCCCCCGTTACCTCTCTGACCTCCTGCTCTGGCCCCCGTGACCTCTCTGACCTCCTGCTCTGGCCCCCGTTACCTCTCTGACCTCCTCTGGCCCCCCGTTACCTCTCTGACCTCCTCTGGCCCCCGTTACCTCTCTGACCTCCTCTGGCCCCCGTTACCTCTCTGACCTCCTCTGGCCCCCGTTACCTCTCTGACCTCCTCCTCTGGCCCCCGTTACCTCTCTGACCTCCTCTGGCCCCCGTTACCTCTCTGACCTCCATCCTCCTCTGGCCCCCGTTACCTCTCTGACCTCCTCCTCTGGCCCCCGTTACCTCTCTGACCTCCTCTGGCCCCCGTTACCTCTCTGACCTCCTGCTCTGGCCCCCGTTACCTCTCTGACCTCCTCTGGCCCCCGTTACCTCTCTGACCTCCTCCTCTGGCCCCCGTTACCTCTCTGACCTCCTCTGGCCCCCGTTACCTCTCTGACCTCCATCCTCCTCTGGCCCCCGTTACCTCTCTGACCTCCTCCTCTGGCCCCCGTTACCTCTCTGACCTCCTCTGGCCCCCGTTACCTCTCTGACCTCCTGCTCTGGCCCCCGTTACCTCTCTGACCTCCTCTGGCCCCCGTTACCTCTCTGACCTCCTCCTCTGGCCCCCGTTACCTCTCTGACCTCCTCTGGCCCCCGTTACCTCTCTGACCTCCATCCTCCTCTGGCCCCCGTTACCTCTCTGACCTCCTCTGGCCCCCGTTACCTCTCTGACCTCCATCCTGCTCTGGCCCCCCGTTACCTCTCTGACCTCCTGCTCTGGCCCCCCGTTACCTCTCTGACCTCCTCTGGCCCCCGTGACCTCTCTGACCTCCTCTGGCCCCCGTTACCTCTCTGACCTCCTCTGGCCCCCGTTACCTCTCTGACCTCCTCTGGCCCCCGTTACCTCTCTGACCTCCTCTGGCCCCCGTTACCTCTCTGACCTCCTCTGGCCCCCGTTACCTCTCTGACCTCCTCTGGCCCCCGTTACCTCTCTGACCTCCTCCTCTGGCCCCCGTTACCTCTCTGACCTCCTCTGGCCCCCGTTACCTCTCTGACCTCCTCTGGCCCCCGTTACCTCTCTGACCTCCTCTGGCCCCCGTTACCTCTCTGACCTCCTCTGGCCCCCGTTACCTCTCTGACCTCCTCTGGCCCCCGTTACCTCTCTGACCTCCTGCTCTGGCCCCCGTGACCTCTCTGACCTCCATCCTCCTCTGGCCCCTGTTACCTCTCTGACCTCCTCTGGCCCCCGTTACCTCTCTGACCTCCTCCATCCTTACACCCCCCTGTCACCCCCCCTGCGGTCCCTCAGGTCCTCTGCTAAGGACCAGCTGGCAACCCCCCGCACCAGACTCAAGGCCTTTGGGGACAGGGCCTTCTGTGGGTCTGCCCCCACTCTGTGGAATCTGCTCCCCCTCCATATCCGCTGTGCCACTTCAGTGGAGTCCTTCAAGAAGCTCCTGAAGGCACACCTCTTCTCAGAGGCCTATGACCTCTAACCCCCCCCGACCCCCCTGTGAGGCCTATGACCTCTAACCCCCCCCGACCCCCCTGTGAGGCCTATGACCTCTAACCCCCCCCCCTGTGAGGCCTATGACCTCTAACCCGCCCCCCCCCCCTGTGAGGCCTATGACCTCTAACCCGCCCCCCCCCCCCCTGAGGCCTATGACCTCTAACCCCCCCTCCTCCCCATCCCCCTGTGAGGCCTATGACCTCTAACCCGCCCCCCCCTGTGAGGCCTATGACCTCTAACCCGCCCCCCCCTGTGAGGCCTATGACCTCTAACCCGCCCACACCCCCCTGTGAGGCCTATGACCTCTAACCCCCCCCCTGTGAGGCCTATGACCTCTAACCCGCCCCCCCCCCCCTGTGAGGCCTATGACCTCTAACCCGCCCCCCCCCCCCCTGAGGCCTATGACCTCTAACCCCCCCTCCTCCCCATCCCCCTGTGAGGCCTATGACCTCTAACCCGCCCCCCCCTGTGAGGCCTATGACCTCTAACCCGCCCCCCCCTGTGAGGCCTATGACCTCTAACCCGCCCACACCCCCCTGTGAGGCCTATGACCTCTAACCCCCCCCCTGTGAGGCCTATGACCTCTAACCCGCCCACACCCCCCTGTGAGGCCTATGACCTCTAACCCACCCCCACCCCCCTGTGAGGCCTATGACCTCTAACCCGCCCCCACCCCCCTGTGAGGCCTATGACCTCTAACCCGCCCCCCCCTGTGAGGCCTATGACCTCTAACCCGCCCCCACCCCCCTGTGAGGCCTATGACCTCTAACCCGCCCCCACCCCCCTGTGTACACAAACACTGTACTTCCCCCTTTTTCTGAAGCGACCTTCGGTACCTTGAAAGGCGCTATAAAAATTCTAATTATTATTATTATGAAATAAAGATAAAGAATCTATTAAAAGAGACGCTGTATATCAGTAACTAACAGTGTTACTATGACGTGGACTCATGTTATGAAACTACTATTTTAAAGCTGCAGTGTGTAACTTTGTGTGTCAGAGAAGTGAAACATTTTCTAAAGTTTATTCTCATAACTGAATAAACAAACTTTCCTCACAGGAAAATGTGATCCCTGGAACACTGTTTGCAGTTAGAAAGCTTCCTGAAAAGTTACTGTTTCACTGTTGTTGTTTACAGCAGCAGGGCCCACAGTTTGGTTTACAAACATATTCTAGTCTTACGTTTGGTTCCAGGTTCCTCAAAATAATTTGATTTATGATGATAGAATTATTCAATACTAAGAATTACATGTAGAGAAAATATGTTTAGTAAACTAACTGCAGGCTCTGTGAATGTAAACAAAATCCCTCACATGAAACTGCATAGTGACCCTCTAACTCCATTTTACACACACACACACACACACACACACACACACACACTTACCCTGCATTCCAATCCCCATACTTCCATACTATTTAGTACGCCAGAAAAAGATTGAGGATGTCCCAATACATGCAGGTCAATTGTAGTATGCTGAAAATACATAAATGCCCCACTAACTCCAATAGCATTTTGGAGTATTCCTCTTTAATCTCGACATTTCTCGACATAATGAAAAAAAATACTTCCTTATCTGATTTTTTTTTCTCTCCTGTGGCCGTTAAACTATTCTGTACTTTAGTATGTAGTGTAGTAAAAAGACTAAAACTCTCCTGTACTTTAGTATGTAGTTTAGTAAAAAGACTAAGGGTGTATTCACACATGCCGTGTTTAGTTCGGTTGAAACGAACTCAGATGCACTTCCGCCTTCGGTGCGCATCTTTCAGACATGTGTGAATACAGCAATCGCACTCGGGGGCGGACCAAACAAGCGGTCCGAGACCCAGCTGAAGAGGTGGTCTCGATGCGCTTCAAAACGCACTCTGCTGCAGTTCGTATGTGGTGTGAATTTGGCCGGACTCGATCCGACCCAATTGCGGGAAGCACTGCGCCTTTTCTTTATTTTCTTTTTTAATAAATCGCCATCAGCTTCACATTTTGGGAAAGTGTTGTTGTCGCCATTGTTAGGAAGATTAGTTGTGGTTTGACCGGGAGCCCCGAGCGAAAATATTACAGTTGATAATGACGCGTACACATGCTGATGTGTTCAGCGATCAGATGGAGAGGAGCGTCTCCCGTAGCCTACAGTGCCAACAGGTTCACGCTGCGCTTTGCATGAAGTGTGTTTTTATTTGTCTTCCCTACGGGACTGTCAATACTGTCCCCGTGTCAGTTTGGAGCTGAACTGCGCCGACACCCAGCCGATACAGCTTAATCAGCTGTGTGTCAGTTTGAGCCTATTCCTCGCGAGCCGCGCGTCCAGCAGCAAAAATACAGTAAAAATTATCACATCGTTGGCTATAAGCCACATAACGTGACATTGACATGGGGCTACATATTATAACCATATGAAACAACAATAATTTGATGTTTTTCTTCTTTATTTATAGGGTAGATGTAGGCCTTTTTATTATTTTTAACCCCATATTATATCAATGATAAATTCGCACTTCGTTCTTCCTGCTTCTCTCCACCCCAGAATGTCTGTCCAATGAATGAATGACCTCAGATCACGTGTGGTTTTGCTTCGTAATGCTGGTTCACTTGCAAAAGGGGCAATATGAAAGTGGACCACACCAAACAAAACAAATCTAAATTCTATTTGGTCTGGACCAAAGCAAGTGAACTAACAGACTTTCCATGTGTGAATACACCCTAAAACTCTTCTGTACTTTAGTATGTAGTGTAGTAAAAAGACTAAAACCCTTCTGTACTTTAGTATGTAGTGTAGTAAAAAGACTAAAACTCTTCTGTACTTTAGTATGTAGTGTAGTAAAAAGACTAAAACTCTTCTGTACTTTAGTATGTAGTGTAGTAAAAAGATTAAAACTGTTCTGTACTTTAGTATGTAGTGTAGTAAAAAGACTAAAACTCTTCTGTACTTTAGTATGTAGTGTAGTAAAAAGACTAAAACTCTTCTGTACTTTAGTATGTAGTGTAGTAAAAAGACTAAAACTGTTCTGTACTTTAGTATGTAGTGTAGTAAAAAGACTAAAACTGTTCTGTACTTTAGTATGTAGAGTAGTAAAAAGACTAAAACTCTTCTGTACTTTAGTATGTAGTGTAGTAAAAAGACTAAAACTCTTCTGTACTTTAGTATGTAGTGTAGTAAAAAGACTAAAACTGTTCTGTACTTTAGTATGTAGTGTAGTAAAAAGACTAAAACTCTTCTGTACTTCAGTATGTAGTGTAGTAAAAAGAAAGAGTATGTGATTTGGAACGCAGGGACAGATTGACACCCAGACATTCGATCATTTCAGAGGTTTATTGATGACATCATCGTGTGTCTGTGCTGTGATTGGCTGAGGTTGACTCTTTGGCGACGCCCAGGAACACTCAGCATTTTCCTTCCAGCTGGACTCCTGAGTGTCGTAAACCTCCTGGAGACAGATCAACAAACACAGAGTCAATAAACACTAATAGATGATCTTAAGAACATGGTGATAAGTTAATATATATAAAGACCTGAACACATCGTTAATGACCTGGGGCCGTATTCACAAAACATTTTATCTTATCTAAGAGGACTCCTAAGGAGCACTAAAAGTTCTTAGTAAGGAGTGATTTCTTAAAACCTATTCACAAAGCTGATAAGACCAACTTTTACTAAGGAATGGGAGGGACTCCTGAGCTAAGACTAGAGGGCGGGGTTGACCCTGTTGCTATGGATGATGTCATGTTCATACCTTCTATGGCCACAGTGATTGGCTGAGAGGGAATGAGAGCTAAGAGTGAATTTATGATGGAAACACTGTGGGAGATATCCATATCGTGTCGCTGTATTAAAAGTAAAGAGTTTTTATATACAATTAATGACAAGTGACACTGATTTAACATGAAACCAAGATACTGCAGGGTTTCCCACACATTCGTTCACTATTAGCCTACAATAGCGCCACATAGGTCTATTCATTTTAAATTTTACAATGATTTGAATCGGAAAAAATATCCTCGGAGGAGATGGAAGCGCCACATATAGGCCTCTAGTAGGAAATGAAACCCAAACGTGACACCAACAGTAACTTTCAGTGCATCGTAAACCCAAAGCAACAGCAGGAAAAGGAACTTAATAAATAATGTTTTATATAAATATAAATGTGTCTATACTTTCTAAATATAGCTTTACTAAGATCATTAAACCCTTACAGCTACTAAGGTTCACCTCCTCTCGAGGGTGTAAGGGTTTTCATTTCTAAATTTAATGATGTCATAGCCCCCTCATTCATTTGCATTTACCCATTGTATAATCATTTAAACAATGTATATATTCTTCACATTTGTGATTTAATAAATGTTCTCACTTCAGACTTGGTACATGAGACGAGGACGTAGAAACTAAGCAATAAAACTAACACTGATTTTCCCATAAGATAAGACTACATTCCTGAGGCCAGAGTATCTGTTAGAACAACGGCCTTTCTGGCCAAGCAAGCTTCAGACACTTTCTCAAGGCCTGCGAGATAAACGTTAATAGATAATAGAAATAAATAATAGATATATATAATAGAAATATAATAATAGATAAAAGTTCAGCAGAGGACGGCCAGGAGGAAGATGAAGGATGGGCTTTGTAAACTGCCTGACAACGAGATTTAACCAATCAGGAGATCTTCAACATATGTAAAGAGACTCTGATGTAGAGAGAGAACGCTCTTCAACCTGCCTCGTCAATTTACTGAAATAAATACTGAGGCCGAGATCCCGAATTTTAAACCTTTCTCCATGGCATTTTTTCCTTCATAAAAAAGGCTAAAGAACACGAAGATTTTTATTTCTAACAAGGGCTCCTAGCTTTTCATAGATTTAGGAGCTAGCTTTAGCGCTAAAATGCTTCGTGAATTACACTTATCTTAAAAAGTTAGGAGTCCTAAAATTAGGAGTGAAACACCTCTTATTTTTGAGAGTTACTCCTAAATCAGCCCGTTAGGACCTATGGTTAGGACCTTTTTTTTTTTTTTTTTTTTTTTAACCTTTATTTCTACAGGTAAATCCCATTGAGACCGAAGACTCTTTTGCAAGGGAGACCTGTTCCCATTCCTACGTTACCATTCACACACACATTCATATACCGATAGCAGGCTAACTATCGAACATCGAACATTCACACAAGGCAAGGTGGGTGAAGTGTCTTGCCCAAGGACACAACAACCATGACACAAGTGGCAGGACGGGGATCGAACCTCCAACCCTTGATCATCAGCCGACCCGCTCTACCAACTGAGCCACAGTCGCCCCATGGTGACTGTGGCATGGTATGGTTAGGACCTACTCTTAGCCCTAACATGTTTTGTGAATACGGCCCCTGATTCACAAAATAAAAGCGGTTTTCAGAATATGTAATGTAAAAACTTTGGACATCTATCTGGACAGACGGACGGAAAGACAGACAGACAGAAAGACAGACAGACAGACTGACAGACAGACAGACAGACAGACAGAGAGAGACAGACACACAGACAGACAGAGACACAGACAGACAGACAGACAGACAGACAGACAGACAGACAGACAGACAGACCGACCTTCTTCCAGATGGGAACATGAGCTTTCAGTCGGCTGATCCCGTGTTGAATCGCCTGCTGGCCGTCATGACGATGAGGAGAGGAGATCGCCATGACAACGCTGGCCTGACCAACCTCCACCCACCTGAGAGAGAGAGAGAGAGACATAGGGTTAATACAGAGAGAGAGAGGGGCGAGAGACATAGGGTTAATACAGAGAGAGACAGACATAGGGTTAATACAGAGAGAGAGAGAGAGAGAGAGACATAGGGTTAATACAGAGAGAGAGAGAGAGACATAGGGTTAATACAGAGAGAGAGAGAGAGACATAGGGTTAATACAGAGAGAGAGAGAGAGAGAGAGAGAGAGACATAGGGTTAATACAGAGAGAGAGAGACATAGGGTTAATACAGAGAGAGAGAGAGAGACATAGGGTTAATACAGAGAGAGAGAGAGAGAGAGAGAGAGAGAGAGAGAGAGAGAGAGAGAGAGAGAGAGACATAGGGTTAATACAGAGAGAGAGAGAGACATAGGGTTAATACAGAGAGAGGGACGAGAGACGTTAAGTTAGTATTACAGAGAGAGAGAGGCGAGTTTAAACTTTTTTTTTTAAATACGATATTTATGAGTTTTTCTACTGTAGGCGGGCGGAGCCAGGCTAGACCAGCCCGGCTAGTCTTTCTCCATCACACAATGAAAATGAACATTTTGTTTTTCAAATTTATCAAATGTTGCAAAATCCCTCGTTTCCTTTAGTATGGACGCCTAGCGGTCAGCTGGTTCAGACTCTTTCGCTTTTTGCAAATTCAAAATAATATCGTTATAGTCAGGCATGCAAACTCATGAGCCATGAAAAAGGTGAGATGTCCGAAAACAAACCCCTGTAGGGGGGTCTGGGGGCACACACACCCCCCCA
Source organism: Hyperoplus immaculatus (assembly GCA_949357725.1). Taxonomy (NCBI): domain Eukaryota; kingdom Metazoa; phylum Chordata; class Actinopteri; order Uranoscopiformes; family Ammodytidae; genus Hyperoplus; species Hyperoplus immaculatus. The sequence continues at coordinate 52,357 of CASHTC010001214.1, forward strand.
CCCCTTTAGGGGGTCTGGGGGCATCCCCCCCACCCCTTTAGGGGGTCTGGGGGCACACACACCCCCCCCACCCCTTTAGGGGGTCTGGGGGCATCCCCCCCACCCCTGCAGGGGGGTCTGGGGGCACACACACCCCCCCCCACCCCCCAGAAGATTTTTTGTGATTTGAACATTTAAGAGAAGCAAGTTGGTGTATTCTGGTGAAGAGAATTAAGGACAAAGAAAACTTTTATTTTATCAGATGAATAAATCAGACGAGTAAAATGAGCAAAACCAGTCAGTCAGTCAGTCAGCCAGTCAGCCAGCCAGTCAGTCAGTCAGTCAGTCAGTCAGTCAGTCAGCCAACCGTCTGGACTCCCATTCAAAGTGTGTCGGTATTCATCAAGAAAAACGGTAAAAACAGCTTAGAAAAACGGTTAAAAATGCAGGCAAAAACCAGCATTAAATAAGACAGAAAATTAGCCTGGCATTCCCAGACCTGCCACTAGGCGCTGGCATTCCCAGACCTGCCACTAGGCGCTGGCATTCCCAGACCTGCCACTAGGCGCTGGCATTCCCAGACCTGCCACTAGGCGCTGGCATTCCGGATGACGACAGTGACGTGCATGCGACGTCGAAGCCGTGATAGTAACCATCAAAGGTGGCCAGACCCTCTATCGTTCAAGATATCAGGGTCTGGATTTCCAGGCTGACAGAAAATAACATGGAGCCTCATATCCATCCCACTGTTCCCTCACGATGAACTAGTTATATTGTGGCAAACAGGATTTGCATTATCTTTGCTACACAACCATCAAACACACACATACAAATACACTCTCTCGTGTTCAGGCTCACACACACACA
>CASHTC010001215.1:5000-17500 GCA_949357725.1 Hyperoplus immaculatus
GTTATAATGAGTCAAAACATTTTAATTCAAAGCTTTGATTCAAATTCACAACCTGGCAAAATGAGACTAGCCGTACTGCTAGCTAACATCCACAGCAGCAGCGGTTGTGTAGTTCAATACCCACTTAAAGGTTGCACTTATTTTCGATTTGCTCTAGCTGAGGGAACGATACAGATGTCACAAAAATAAATGGCGCCGTATTTTGCTGTATGAATTTTTCGCAACAGCCCTAGTTGTCCTGCTGTAATCTCACTTCAGGGATGGTATTGGTGGACTAAGATCAGTTTATAAATACATTATTGGACTCTCACTCACCCCAATAATAGTGAACTTGGCGCCTGAAAGAATTTGCTGATGACATTGTGTAAAGTCATTACACATAAAAACCTATAACCACAACTAGGGCTGGAGAGGTGTGTGTGTGTGTGTGTGTGTGTGTGTGTGTGTGTGTGTGTGTGTGTGTGTGTGTGTGTGTGTGTGTGTGTGTGTGTGTGTGTGTGTGTGTGTGTTGGAGAGGTGTGTGTGTGTGTGTGTGTGTGTGTGTGTAGCTTTCTTATCTATACGTGCAGAGGCTATAAAAAAAAAGTTATAGCTTCACTTAAAACTGTTGAATTATAGACATGAAACTGGTGTCGGTAAAATGAGGCAGAACTGAATAGGTTTGTCAGCTAACTACTCTTCTAAATGCTTTGTTGTAGCATGTCTTATCTATTTGGGGAAAAATCTGCCAAGCCTTGTGCGATTATGTTGTTTTTAATTGGCACTAATGTACTTTGAAGTGCATGACTAAAAATGTCTGACTGTGTGTGTGTGTGTGTGTGTGTGTGTGTGTCTGTGTGTGTGTGTGTGTGTGTGTGTGTGTGTGTGTGTGTGTCTGACTGTTATCGATAAAGGGTCATCAAATTGTTCCCGGATTTATATAGCACTAACATAGGAAGTCTATTTATATATACAGCTCTGGAAAAAAATGAAGAGACCGCTCCAAATGTTCAGTGTGTCTCGTTTTACTCTTTAGAGGCATATGTTTGAGTAGAATGAACATTTTGGTTTTACAATATAAACTACTGACAACATGTCTACCAAATTCACAATAAAAATATCGTCATTTAGAGCATTTTCAATAAGTAATGTAGAGATGAAGATTGAAGAAAATTCCAGACTGGTCTCTTAATGTTTTCCAGAGCTGTATATAATAGACAGTATCTATCTATATTTTTCGATAAAATACATTTGAAACAACAGCAACACTAACTTCATATTTAAGATACATTCATGATGTGTTAAAGGTGCAGTCAGTGAGTCTGGAGAATTAACGCTTGTTATCTCCACACAATCCACTACCTTTCCGTACTGTGCGTTGAAATAAAATAAGGGTTAATACACAGCCTAGGCTCTGTACAAAGGGCATAGTATCAAAGTCACTCATGAGGAGATATTCACTGATTTTGACAAAATTATTTTGACAACAAGCATTCTCCAGAACTTTACATAGATAGATAGATAGATAGATAGATAGATAGATAGATAGATAGATAGATAGATAGATAGATAGATAGATGGATGGATGGATGGATGGATGGATGGATGGATGGATGGATGGATGGATGGATGGATGGATGGATGGATGGATGGATGTATAGATAGATAGATAGATAGATAGATAGATAGATAGATAGATAGATAGATAGATAGATAGATAGATAGATAGATAGATAGATAGATAGATAGATAGATAGATTCATCTCTATACCACTTGGTACTAGATACACATACCACCACTGCATGGAATAAGTGTTTTGCATTTGATTTAGTTAACTTTTAATGACTATTTTAACAGTATTTGTTTCTGCTTTTGTCCAGTGGTGGCAGTGAACAACATCATATGGCAGACCAATGCCATGTTCAGGCCGTTTGTGGAGGTCAACGCAGTGGGACCGCACCTCGCCGACAAGAAACGAAAATTCAGCACCAAGACCAAGAACAACAACTGGTCACCAAAGTACAACGAAACATTCCAATAGTAAGTAAAGCTGCAGTCGATTTAGATATAGATATATAAGGGAGCACAGAGACAGACAGACAGACAGACAGACAGGCAGGCAGGCAGGCAGGCAGACAGACAGACACACACACAGACACACACACAGGCAGGCAGACACACACATACACACACACAGAAAGACATCTTGATTTATTTATTTATTTTATTTTAAGCACATTGCAGCATTTACCTGCCTATACAAATTTTGAAAAAAATGTCACCTCCCTTTAGCCTGGTGCTACCAGACCATCGTACTTCATTTCATTTGTATAGGTCTGGCAGTGCTGTAATTGGCAAACGTTCACTCATGGAGGCGGGTGTCTGTTAAAGTTTAAAACTATTGGATCTGCCCAGTGCCACTCTGGATTAGCCAACCAATCGCATAACGTTTGGTCGTCATGTGTGTCATGAGCCGGCTTCTGGCAACTGAAACTGGAGCGCGACTTCGACGTCATCGTTCTCAGCCACTCGCTCTGTTCGCTGATTGGACCGGCTGTCGAATCTCCGGCAAAACTGGGAAATGGGCTGTACACCCAGACTGACTACTGAAGGGAAAATAAAATTTGGCCGGAAGTAGGCGGGCGGGCGGAGCCAGGCTAACCTCCCTTTACACTGTGACGACAAACAAAGCCTGTGCTATTCAAGTAAAGTTTATAACTATTATTATTGTGTGTGGAGAGGAATGCTTTGCCCCTACACTGCCCCTGCATCCAATCACTTACAAATAGTTATATACTGATTAAATGCTTTTTCAACATGTCATTGAATGTATCAGGAGAGCAGGGAACTTTACAGTTAATGTGTGAAAGGGCTCCAGTCAAGATGACCACATAATGACATAGTTACAGTCGCTATGAAGGATGTTCTTTATTTCTCGAGAGTGACCCGTTCGCTTTACATTATCCCTTTACATAATGCTACCTACACACACTCTACAAAACACCCGCAGGCAGCCTTTATACAATACCACTTAATCACTCTAATACCTTATTGTAGAAAAAAACCTTCCTATTTAACTGAGCCGAGAATAAAATACCTTAACACCTTTTTCTGCTCATTGCATTGAGACCGTTTTAAGCTGGGGTGGAGGATTTGGGGAGAAAATGGCAGTTGGGATAGAGATTCGAATCCAAATACCTCAACCGCTTCACTTGTTCTCTTTGGTCCCTCCCCTATGGTCCCTCCCTGACACGCTCTACACCAACAAAGTCGTGCCAAAGTGAATGGACAGTCCCAACAGCCAATAAGAACAGAGAATCGGAGCCTCGCTCTGATTGGTCAAAGTGTACAGCTCATGTTAACTTTGACCAATCATAAATCATATACCCCAGCTTAAGGAAGTCAAGAGCCCTGACCACTTTATCAATCCATACAGTGTAGCCTCAGTGTCCCCACTTTGACACTATTTTTTTTTCTGAGCTGAATATCAGTGTAATAATTATCATGAATGAGTTGTATAAGTAGCCATTGTGATCAGTGCAACACTGTCTGCATATGAATTCACTGCTGGCATTGTCAGTTGAATTTTAAGTAGCTCATGAGGATGAAATAGAGGAAAGGAAGGCCGACCAGTAACCATGAGGTCTCTGGTTCCTCCTCCCAGTAACCATGAGGTATCTGGTTCCTCCTCCCAGTAACCATGAGGTATCTGGTTCCTCCTCCCAGTAACCATGAGGTCTCTGGTTCCTCCCAGTAACCATGAGGTATCTGGTTCCTCCTCCCAGTAACCATGAGGTCTCTGGTTCCTCCCAGTAACCATAAGCTCTCTGGTTCCTCCTCCCAATAACCATGAGGTCTCTGGTTCCTCCTCCCAGTAACCATGAGGTCTCTGGTTCCTCCTCCCAGTAACCATGAGGTCTCTGGTTCCTCCTCCCAGTAACCATGAGGTCTCTGGTTCCTCCCTGTAACCATGAGGTCTCTGGTTCCTCCCTGTAACCATTAGGTCTCTGGTTCCTCCTCCCAGTAACCATGAGGTATCTGGTTCCTCCTCCCAGTAACCATGAGGTCTCTGGTTCCTCCCTGTAACCATGAGGTCTCTGGTTCCTCCCAGTAACCATGAGGTCTCTGGTTCCTCCTCCCAGTAACCATGAGGTCTCTGGTTCCTCCTCCCAGTAACCATGAGGTCTCTGGTTGGATCCCCGGCACCGGACATGAGGGTGTTAGTAGTAAAACTAGTGGTGGTTGCTATTACATCTACGGTGCCCACCATCTCTACCATTGTGTCCTTGAGCAAGGCACTTAACCCCAATCTGAAAAAAGTGGAATTATTCCTCTAAGTAACTGACGGATAATTATAAAACAGCTATTTAAGATTAACAATGTCCCATTTGAAACGTAAAATTCATTTCACTCTCAAAACATGACTAGATTGTCTCATAACATATAATAAAGGTTGCCAGGGGAAAATGTCACCATGCCAACATGCCTAGAGACAGTCACTGACATCTTACATTCTGCTGCGAACAAAAGCCAATGTCAAAAGGAAGAAAATTGGTTCGTTCTCATGTAAGAATTCACCAAAAATATGACATTTAATTATGTTAATTCAGGGTTTTTTAAGAGCGTGACATCTTTCTTGGCATGATATGGCAGAGCCGACATTTGTATTATCCATGCAGATGACATGTAATCTTTAATTTTATTTGATAACTTTATTTTAACTCAGTAATACCACTCCGGGAAAAAATGAAGAGACTCCACTTCAAATGTTCAGTGTCTCTCGTTTTACTCTTTAGAGGCATATGTTTGAGTAGAATGAACATTTTGGTTTTATAATATAAACTACTGACAACATTTCTACCAAATTCACAATAAAAATATTGTCATTTAGATCATTTTCAATAAGTAATGTAGATATGAAGATTTAAGAAAAATTCAGACTGGACTCTTAATTTTTTACGGGGCTGGTTATATTGTGTTTCTGCCCATTCTCAGGCTAGGATGAACCGATTTCTAAAATGTTTGCACATTTATACTACACAGGATCTCAGAGTTCAGTACACCTTCATATTCCCACCGCTGAAGTAGGTCTTTACACATAACTTTGTGTGTTTCTCTCTCCCCAGCGTTCTGAGCAACGAGCACGGTCCCGAGCACTACGAGCTGCACGTGTCGGCGAAGGACTATTGCTTCGCCCGTGAGGACCGTGTCATCGGCATGACCGTCATCCAGCTGCGAGAGCTCGTGGACAAGGGCAGCGTCGCGGCAAACTACCCCCTGATCAAGAGCATATCCATGGACGAAACCGGCATCACCATCATGCGGATACTCTCGCAAAGAACCACGGACGAGGTCGCTAAAGAGTTTGTCAAGCTCAAAACGGACACACGCTCGACCGAGGAAGTCTCGTAATGTGCGGAGAGTGATAAAAAAAACTAGATAAATGGTTGAAAAAAGTGTTGAAATTGAAATAATAGGAGTTGTGTTGACTTAAGTGATAAGAGAGAGAGGGAAAAGTTTTAAAGGTGCTACGAGGAACTTTCTTTTTTTAAATATTTCCTCTGATGATCATAAATGACATGTAACAGCAAACGAGACCATCGGTGCAAAAAGAAGGCTATTTTTATATAGTGTTTCTTAATGCCTTTGTCATGGGTAGTACACTCACCCAGGAACAACAGCTGGCGTAGTAGTAAAAACACTAACGCTTTTGTCCAAAGGGGGCGCTAGGATTAACACAAATGGAAAAGTTCCTCGGAGCACCTTTTTAAACGAGATAGTGGTAGCAAAATATTTGGATTTCTCTGAGTGAGATTGCCCCAAAGACAAATGATGGACGCCCTAAAAAGTGGCAGGACACGGGAGAGAGAGAGAGAGAGAGAGACACAGAGAGAGAGAGAGAGAGAGAGAGAGAGTTGTGTTTGTATGTTTGTTTTTGTGCATGTGCGTAAAACATCTGTTGGAATGTTCATTTAAAAAAAAAAAAAAAAACTACAGTATGTACAAGTGTTTACTTACCGTATGCTTACTATTAAGTACTATATTCTACCAGTTATGTTAACGGGAACATGATGATGACATTTCTTTTGTACGACTACAACAACGAAAACATTTAGTCTTTTTTTGAAACAGAGAATTTGTTCCGATGAAGTGCCAAAACAAGTGAATAAAAAAAAATATTAAAAAAAAAACAACAACAATACAGTATAATGAATTATGGTGAACTACTAACTGTGGTTGAAAAAAACTGCTCGATTATTTATTTTTGGTCCGGTCTGGTGTATAAGAGTCCATTTTATTTTGTTTTGAAATGTGTGTGGCGTTTTTTGATTGTTGCGGCGATAAAAAAATAAGTCTTTCATTAATCTTAATTTTGCACCCTAATTTTTTTTTTTTTTCTTGGCTTCACGTTCTTCCACACACACACACACACACACATGGCACTGTTTTGTGCATGTCTATCCCATGGTTTCCACGGTGAACGTTACCATGGAGCAGGGCCCTATCTGCCCCCCCCCTCCCAGTCCCCCCTTGCCTTCGAGTTCCAACCTGTTTGTATTTTAAGTCTGAAACGTCGGAAAAATTAGACGACCATGTTTTTTTAAATGGCGATGACTGCTATGTAAAACCTTCATAGGTGTTTGTAATTTTATAACCATGACAACAATGACTAACAGTCTTAGCAGAAAGGATGGGGAAAAAAAAGTTCTATTTTTATTTTATTTTATTTTATTTTATTTTATTTATTTATTTATTTATTTATTTTCAACCATCTAGCTTCTAGCCTTTCGGGGAAAAAAATTCTATTTTTATTATTTTATTTTATTTTATTTTGGCGTTTTTTTGGTTTAATTTATTGAATTTATTGACTTTTCTTTTGTTGAACCATCTAGCTTCCAAGCCTTTCTGAATGACCACTGTGAAAATGAGCTTTGGAAGGCAAGCTTACATGACATTTTGCAGATATACAAGTTTTTTTTTTTTTTTTTCATAATTTTTTTCAGAATACATTTGAAAAACAAATATATAAGTTTGATATAATTTATTTATTTTTTTTTTTATTTACGATTTTTTTTTTCAAATAACTTTGTTCCATTATAAAAAAAACTGCCAAAGTTATATAAAATATTTGTACAAAAAGCAATCCATTACATGTATATGAAGATTATAGAATATAATGTACATGTGGTAAATTACTTTTTTTCAATGCTTAAGATACAGTATGATTATGGAAAATAGGGGTGTAAGGCGGTGGATATACTACAAAGATTTTTTATTTTTTATTATGATTATTATTATGATTATTGTTAGAAATCTATCAGCTTATGTCATTGGAATAATTTTTCTTCATAAAGGAAAGAGTCTAACATTTGGTAAATATGCAACATTCCTATGTATTGCACTGATGGCGAATTGTATGTCATGTAAATATATTTAGTGAGATATTGTACAAAAAGTCTACTTTTTCTTCAGTGTGCATAAAGTATGTGCAAATGTGTTCAAAAAAAAACTAAATCTGGGGTCATTTTCGAACACAATATTCCAGGTAACATCTCTATAAAAGTGTTTATTATTTTAAATGTATTTACAACTTAAAGGAATACTTCACCCATACGGAACCGGCGTTCTATCATTATAAAATCGCTATTATAATACAATGAATGAGGTTTTTCTTCCCTCAGTCTTTCCTCAGTCTTCCCTTGGCCCAGCTGTCCTGTTATTCCTAACCCTACATGTTTTACTGGTGTGACGTCACACTAGTAAAATGTAGGGTTAGACAGTGAGACCGTTAAAAAACTCTTTCTGCCTTTTCTCAGGCTAGGATGAACCAATTTCTAAAATGTTTGCACATGTATACTACATGGGATCTCAGAGTTCAATACCCCTTCATATTCCCACCGGTGAAGTAGGTCTTTAACATTCATGGGACTTTCAGTATGCGATTCAAACTCACCTAACCAAATAACTATAATTATTCAGATCTAAGATATAAAAATCTGAATAAATTATTTAGGGTGTAATTAGAAAAATAACTAACTGCCCCAGATTTCTTGCATTCTGCGATGAGAACTAAGATAGAAAAATTTAAAGAAATCTTCCACATTTTGGGAACAGCTTCACAGTTTAGATGTTACATGTTAGTGTTTAAATTTTAATCTGATACTGCCTTATAGTCGGACTGTAAACGTCATGACGAATTGGGTTAGTCTGTTTTCTTAAAGCAAACGTATGCCAAAAGTATCCCAGTTTCTAAGAAAAACACTCCCTGCGTTCCGAATCGCTAGGATGTCCCGATTATTGTGGCCAGATTTAGGATGGTTAGAAGTACCCGGATGTCCTACTTCATCCGGCCAAGATTGTTAGTGTTGAAAACTGCAACCTATTTGGGCGATTCTAACCCACAATCCGGTCACATCGACGAAGCCTCCATATGAAAACAAACAGGGATGCGCCGGATATAAAATCAAGAGGCAAGAACAAGGCACAATGTTATGATGAAATAAATAAGTAAAAGTATGTCCCAATAGTTTGCCTACTGCATCCTAACTAGATTATTTTTATCGTCGGATGTAGTATGTAGAATAGAAAAAAGAAAGAGTATGAGATTCGGAACGCAGGGAATCCGTTTTTTCCCCTTGCGTTCTTGTTAAAGCTGGGGTATATGATTTGGGGAGAAAATAGCCGTTGGGATAGAGATTCGAATCCAAATACCTCAACCGCTCCACTTGTTCTCTTTGGTCCCTCCCCTATGGTCCCTGCCTGACATGCTCTACACCAACAAAGTCGGTGCCAAAGTGAATGGACAGTCCCAACAGCCAATAAGAACGGAGAATCGGAGCCTCGCTCTGATTGGTCAAAGTGTACATGAGCGGTGGCAATTTTTGTGGCCGGCACACAGAGGCAGGGGAGAGCAAAGTGATGAGTAGATATTCTCAGACCACTTCACCTACATATAGCTGAAAGGCTTATAAGACATGTTTGCCAAATATTACAGTAAAAAAGTTACCCACCCTAGCTTTAAGCCCAGTTCAGACCATGATTCGCCTCGCAACGAGATGCAACTGCAACTGCCTGGACGTTCTAAAACTGGACATGGCGATTTGACATGGTTTATTGAAGATTTAGAGACAGGAAAATACACAGGGTTTGATAGAGTAGCAAGCAAGGCAGTTGAGAGGTTCAAATCTGATATTGGTTAAGGGTAAGTACACTTCCCCTGCACCCTGCATACAACTAGGTCATAATATTGTGCCTTCAACTTGACCCTGTTGCTTATATATCTGTCACATCGCTTATTTCTCTTTCTCGCTCTCTCTCTTTCTCTCTCTCCCTCTCTCTCTCTCCCTCACTCTCTCTCCCTGTCTATGTCACTCTCTCTCTCTCCATTTCTCTCTCTCTCTCCCTCTCTCTATCTCTCGCTCCCTCACTTTCTCCCCCCTCTCTCTCCCGCTCTCTCTCTCTAACTCTCTATTTCCCTCTCTCTCTCTCTCTCTCTCTCTCTCTCTCTCTCTCTCTTTCCCTCTCTCTCTCCCTGTATCTCTCTCTCTCTCTCAATGTTATATAACCATCCGCTGTGCAGTGGATTGTGGGTCTTAACCATTAAAAGCGTGCACACTAGTAAATTGTGACCGGATGCAATAGTGAATCCTTGAATTTGACATCATGTATTGGGACATCCTAGATTAGAAGAACACAAGAAGAATGTTATATTGCCATTTGCACAGGTACACGACAGTACAGGTAAATTGGAATGTTTACAAGACAACAAGAAAATAAAAACAGAGTAGAAAAATAGAAAAATAAATAAAAGTAAGAATAAATAAGTGGTAGGGGGGCGCCCTTAGCTCAGTTGGTAGGGCGTCCCCCCCATGGGCCTCGGCCAGCAGCGGACCCGGGTTCGATTCCAGCCCGCGGTCGTTCTCTGCATGTCACTCCCCTCTCTGCCCCATTTCAACTCTGTCTCTACACTGTCAATAAAGCATAAAAATGCCCAAAAATATTATAAAAAAAAATAAAAATAAGTGGTAGTAACAGCATAAGACGAAAACTACGAAAAACTTGACTCGGAGAGCTACAAGATTCAAGATTCAAGATGGTTTATTTTGTCATTGTACCAAAACAACGATAATCTGTTTACAGTTACACCCCGCCAAGAGACATAGAGTGACAGTAACCAAACATGGGAGACAGGGGGGATACACTGAAGAGTCGTCAAGCGTGCGCTGCGCCCCTTAAAGTGGGAAGGATAAAGAGAACATCAGGGTAAGACAGTGTGAGACGGAGTGTGAGAGTAATGCTACTCTCACACTCCGCTCCTTATGGGTGCAAAGTGTGTGATTAGTACAAAAACCACCTTGGCATAGCATCCGCGCTGCGACGGGAGGGAGAGGGGGAGGAGTCAGGAAGGCTTGAGTGGTCAGGATGTGTGTGCTATGTGTTTACGTGTGTGTGTGTGTGTGTGTTCCATGAAGCTATCTCTGTCCAGACGTAGTGGGAGTCTACAGGCGCCAGGTGTTATGAGACAGCCGTGGAGACGACCTCGAGGCCCGGTCACAGATAGAGTTCACAGGAGAGTAGGTGATGGGAGTGTGGGGGTAGGGCGTCTCTGTACATAAACATCCCGGAGAGAGAAGAGAAAACACCGCCAAGGTCGGTGTAGGGAGCCGAATCAAGAGATTGTGATTTGTTTTGGTTGAGACTAGGCGCTGGAATGAAGCCTGTCTGAAGAGTCACTGGTATCCGTATTATCCAAGCCGAAATCCAGTGGCCTAAATCCAAGTGCTTACGGCCCGTTAATGGCATCCCTGATCGAATCCACTTTCCGAATAAGTCCAGGAATCACTTCCAGCTTGCGATTCACCTCGCTTATCACTTGAGTCTGTGCATTAACGGCCCGGCACAAACCCTCAAAGACGGGCAGCTTAGCTATTGCCTGATTTGCTGCCAACTCCTTATTACCGTTGCGGTAAATCAGGAATCCGCCAACTCCAAACAGCAGGAACCCTGATACCAGAAGCCCAATAGTGTAGATATCTTCGGCGTCCTCAATGAGAAGTAGTAGTTGCTAGACACACACAGTCATCTTGTTTTTTTCCTAAATCTCTTTGTGGCATACTCAATAGTATGGACATAAAACAACTGTGTACTCATTTAGAATCTGGCGTTCTAAATGGAATGTAGGGATGGATATTGGAATGCACCTCTACATTGACTACATTACCCAAGGTGCAACAGGACAGCGCTGCCAGAGATTCAGGTGGGTTATATGTGCCAGTAATGGTTAAAGACCTACTTTCCCCGTGGAAATATGAAGGTATATTGAACTCTAAACCCAACCCCATAATGACAACTGAGTGAAAAAACAAAATATGGAAAAAGTACACACACACACACACACACACTCTCATATCCATACATATCAAACCTCTGAACACTTTCCATATGCACTGTATCCTGCAGCTTGTATCCTGCAGCAGAGCTTAGGAGGGTTTGCTGCGGGGCTCAAGTCTTCCTGCTTCTCATGATAAAACCTGGGGCAGTTTGTCAGACTTCACACAACTCCCTCTGGAACCACACTAGACTGCATACTTTACAAAAAATATATATAAACTCTGTTTTACTTGTATACTACTGTGCATACTACTATACTACAGGGTAGTTTATGTTTGCTGAAGTTCTCACTCATTCATGATATTTAACTTTTAAGGGTGTATTTACACATGCCGTGTTTAGTTCGGTTGAAACGAACTCAGGTGCACTTTCGCCTTCGGTGCGCATTTTTCAGGCAGGTGTAAATACAGCAATCGCACTCGGGGGCGGACCAAACAAGCGCTCCGAGGCCCAGCTGAAGAGGTCGTCTCGGTGCAATTCCAAACGCACTCTGCTGCAGTTCGTTTGTGGTGTGAATTTGGCCGGACTCGATCCGGGAGCTGAGCTGCGCTGAACTGACACCGAGCTGATACACAGCTTAATCAGCTGAGTGTCGGCTTGATTCTATTCTTCTCGCGAGCCGCACGTCCAGCAGCAAAAACACAGTAAAAATGATGTTTCACATCGTAGGCTACAACACACATAACGTGGCATTGTCATAGGGCTACATATTATAACCATATGAAACCACAATAATTTGATGTTTTCTTCTTTATTTATAGGTTAGATGTAGGCCTTTTTATTTATTATTACCCCCATATTATATCAATGATATATTTCGCAGTTTTCACTTTGTGATTCCTGCTTCTCTCCACCCCAGAATGTCTGTCCAATGAATGAATGAGCTCAGATCACGTGTGGTTTTGTGGACTATCAGGTGTGAAGCCGCCCTTAGAGACCTCGCAACCAAAGTCTCACAAATCATATTTGCAACGTTGTCAAGCCCCCTGATTCCCCTGTAGTTTGCATCCTGGAATTGACAGAACTTCTTTTTTTTTAAAGATTAATTTTTTTGGCATTTTCAAGCTTTATTAGATAGTACAGAGTTGATATGGGGAGACAGAGCGAGAGAGGGGATGACCTGCAGTAA
>CASHTC010001216.1:0-7500 GCA_949357725.1 Hyperoplus immaculatus
CCAGGGACAAGCCCAACTTCTACACGCTCTGCAAGAAGAACCGTCGCCGCCGCGGGGCCCGGGCCGCCCGCCGAGGCCCCGCCCCTAACGATGAGGTCATCAGCGGGCGCCACGCCTGCAGCCAGTGTGGCAAACGCTTCAGCCACGCCTCCAGCTTAGCGCGACACCAGCTAGCGCATCGAGCTAACGATAGCGGTGGTGGCGGAGGCGGCGGCGGGCGGGCCAAGCTAAAGCAGCAGAGCGGGAAGACGTACAGCTGCGCGCTCTGCCAGAAGAGCTTCATGCACAGCAGCTCCTTCTCCCGCCACAAGAAGGCTCATCTGGAGGAGGACCGCCGAGCTAACAACGCTACCGCTAGCATCAACCGCCGAGCTAACAACGCTACCGCTAGCATCAAGCGCCGCAGCCGCGCTGTGCTGGACGAGACGGCGCCGCTGGAGTCCGACTCGGAGTGAAGCATTGTGGGACATTGAGTTCGGACCATTTGGGACAGAAGCTGCTGCTGGTTTGAACTGGTTTCAGTGGAGTGGGACTGGATGCTTTGTGTTGTAGATAGCAGGAGGACAGAGCCTTATATGGTCGTGTTGGCTCAGCCCGGGAGGGGACATGACTCCTCCAGAATCACTGACTACACCTTTAAAGGACATGGGCGTAGCTTTGTTTTTAATTGTCCCGGCCTTGCAGTAAAGCCTGTTTGTGTTTTACTAAAGTTCACGCGCAATTTAAAATAAGTTTGCGTCCTTGTGGCCTCCCGGGCTGCGTACCTATCTGGCCGTTAGCTTCTGGCTCTTAAAGCTACAGTGCGTAACTTCTGTCGCCCCCCATGAGGAACTCTGAGTAATTACAACAACACTGTCGGTGCATCTACATGAGGTAAAGCCTTCAGTGATGGCACATGGATTTTACGTAACGGAAATTCATTTATATGAAGAAGTTACGCACTGTAGCTTTAAGGATGGACTAGTGTTACACCCCCCCTTTCATTCTGCACTCCATTTTACAGATACCTTGGCACTATGTTTCTCATGCACAACTAAAGCTCTCACACACGCACACACAGATTGACACACACACACACACACACACATACAGATCGACACACACACACACACACACACACACACACAGAGCTCGGCACGCAAAGCATTCTGGTAAACGGAGTCTCTCCACACAACAGATTCATAACAACAAGAAAGTTTGAAATAGTTTGACGTACGGTTGTCTAACAGCGACAGACTGGTCCTCACAGGTCACTGGTTCAGTGTTTAGTGTTTTTAACAGACAGTGACAGACAGCTGTCTGTGGTTTAGCCTTTAGTGTTTTTAACAGACAGCTGTCTGTGGTTTACAGGTTAGACTGTCAGTGGTTATCACATGGATACACATTAATAATAATGACTTTATTTACATAGTTTTCACTCTTCAGTTTGGAGTTTTCTCTTGATTATTGCTGTAAAGGGAAAGTTCAGTGTGTTTGAAGTGTGTGAAGTGTGTTACCTTACGGAGACACACACACACACAGCACTTATAAATGTGGTGAAAACGCATTTTCTCTAACCCTAAGAATGCACAAGAACCTCACACACACACACACACACACACACACACACACACACACACAGTCCTTGTGTAACCTTAAAGAGGTTTCTAGCACTTGTGGTGAAAAAGCATTTTCTCTGCCTAAGGAAACAGACTGAATGCATAAGAACCTCTCTCTCTCACACACACACACACACACACACACACACTCACACTCACACACACACTCACACTCACACTCACACACACACACACACACACACACTTCATTAATACTGAACTTTAATCCCTTTAATATTAATCCCTTTTTCTTTTGTCCAGAGCCCCAAACACGCCAAACTGTTAGTTAGTTAAACCCGTTAGTTAATAATAATAACTGAGTCAGTTTGTCATTGTTAAACCTCCGTACAGGTTAGCTCCGCCTCCTAGGCTCGGTTACCATGGTTTCTATTAGAATGATTCTAATTGGCCGTTGGCGTTCCGAGAGTTTTAAAGACATTTCCAGCGTTTGTTTGTTTGTTTTTACAGTTTGAGATGTTGAGCGCCGAGCGAGCGAGCGGATTGGTCGATCGGCGCTGACACATTAACGTTGATGCATGAAGAAGACTATTAACCTTTTGCAGCTCGTCGGCCATCTTTGTAGTTTTTTGAGCGTTTTGAGTGTTTTGCTGAGAGGGGAACCTGCACTACTTATTTATGAATTTGGAACAATGTTGTAATATATAAATATATTTAATGTGACTCACAGAGAGAGAGAGCGCTTCATTTCATCACCGACTCCCTCAGATGATTTTCACAATAAAAGCCTCCAATCCATTTAATTGATCCATTGAAAATTAACTAAAGATTCTGTGATAAAAATTTGAGATTTGGACCAAAAATTCTATCGGAATTTACAAGACAAATTTAAATTTTTTGGAGGATTTCCCGTTAAATAGGGTTAGGGTTAAATAGGGTTAGGGTTAGGGTTAGGGGGTTAGAGGGTTAGGGTTAAATAGGGTTAGGGTTAAATAGGGTTAGGGTTAAATAGGGTTAGGGTTAGGGTTAGGGGGTTAGAGGGTTAGGGTTAGGGGGTTAGGGTTAGGGTTAAATAGGGTTAGGGTTAAATAGGGTTAGGGTTAAATAGGGTTAGGGTTAGAGGGTTAGGGGGTTAGGGTTAGGGTTAGGGGGTTAGGGTTAGAGTTAGGGTTAGAGGGTTAGGGTTAGGGTTAGAGGGTTAGGGTTAGAGGGTTAGGGTTAGAGGGTTAGGGTTAGGGTTAGAGGGTTAGGGTTAGATAGGGTTAGGGTTAGAGGGTTAGGGTTAGGGTTAGGGTTAGGGTTAGGGTTAGAGGGTTAGGGGGTTAGGGTTAGGGTTAGAGGGTTAGGGTTAGGGTTAGAGGGTTAGGGTTAGATAGGGTTAGAGGGTTAGGGTTAGGGGGTTAGGGTTAGATACATTTCTCCATAAACTAGACTAAACAATAATCTCAATTGATCCATTAAAAACAAACTAAAGATTTTGTGATAAATATTTGAGGAGGATTATTTTACTGTGAAATCGTCTGTGGGTTTCGACCAATCAGAGCAGAGATCCTGTGACCCCCCCCCACCCCCTCATTTGACTGTGTGAATTGGAATTTGACTTAATTTAATTTAATGGTGAAATATTTATAAGTGTGTCCGAAGAATCTCCCGTAGAAAATAAGAGAAACAGTTCCTCCCTCCTCCCGCTCAGTTGTTGTTGTGTTGCTTTAAACTTCTGTTCCTGGATTCAGACCTGGTTCCCTTGAGCCCCGTTCACACTGAGGCACAGTATGGTTCGGTTTGGTTTTAACAGTAACAGTAGATCTGGCTTGTGTTTGCACTGCAGACAGCACTTACTTACTTACCTTACTCTGCAGGCCATTTTATTCAATTTATTATCATTTCGAACAGCTATAGTGACATCATTATAGCTATGTTACTATGATGACCTCATAGCTAACTACGGTGACATCATATCAGTGGGACACAGTGTCGCCGCTGATTAACTCAATTAAGAGTCAAATACTCCACACAGTAAACAAAAGTTCTGCGCCGACATTTTCCTCCAATCACAAAGACTCTTTCCTGTTGCCGGGTAGATTACACACGGCGGTTTATCTCTCACAGGGAAATGATGATTCTGTCGACCAATCAACGGACAGCAGTGTGTAGCTCCACCCCCTTTTAGGACAGCTTGATACCCCAACCAGAGGGGGGCAGACATAGGTGTGGCACATTCAGTTTATTGTGGTCCCCTTCCCAACTACACACAGTGGAAACGCTATTTAACATGAACCAAACCAAACCACTCAGTGTAAACGAGGCCTCAGCGGCAGCCATCTTGGGTCCAGCTTCTCCTCCAGGTAGAAGGTTGTTCGTCATTGTATCGTGTTTTGCCGATAGAATAAACCCAGTTGACATGTTTTCTGTTCTTTCGTTTTGTAATAAACCTTTAAAAGAGAGTGTCGTCTTTGTATGGAAGCCCAGGGATGCACATTTCACTGTGTGCGTGCGTGTGTTTGACTGCTGTGTGTGTCTCTCTGTCTGTCTGTCGGTCTGTCTGTGTCTCTCTGTCTGTGTGTCTCTCTGTCTGTCTGTCTGTCTGTGTGTCTCTCTGTCTGTCTGTGTGTCTCTCTGTCTGTGTGTCTCTCTGTCTGTCTCTCTGTCTGTCTGTCTGTCCCGTCCCTCTTTCTGTCTGTCTTTACTGTAGCCTACTGTCTGTCTGTCTGTTGGCTCAGTGCTGCCACCACCTGTTCAGAGGAAGTATTACAACAGGTTTACCTGTATAAAACGATCCTCTGGGTGTGTCTAGTTCATTTCCCCTTACGTCTCTTCTGGCTGTCGCACCGTCTCATCTACTTAACAAGGTACGTTTTTTACACACACACACACACACACACACACACACTCACACACACACACACACCGTTTTTTAGACCTTTATTTTGACAGCCTCTGTAATGTTGGATCAACCAGGTAGATGATATGTAGAGGACAGGGAGGACTGTTCTAACTCTGCACTTCAGGAGAAAAGTTCAAACTCAAAAACACACTGTGAGGATGTAGGCTAGTAATGTTTGTCCATCTGTCTGTCTGCCTGCCTGTCTGTTTGTCTGTCTGTCCCTCTGTCTGTCTGTCTGTCTGTCTGTCTGTCTGTCTGTCTGTCTGCCTGTCTGTCTGTCAATACACTCACTGGATTTAATTAACTTTATTTTCCACATTTCATATATGACACAGACAGTCTAATGTCATATTCCTCCATTTGTAATAATTAAAATTCACGCTCTGTGACCTAACACAATCCTCCAATGACCTGTGTCCTCACAATGTTTACTGTCTCAGGGTTAGGTTTGATTTATACTAGCATGAAAGAAGACATGTTGTGCTTTTTTTTTAGGCATTTTTATGCTTTATTGATAGTGTAGAGACAGAGTTGAAATGGGGCAGAGAGGGGAGTGACATGCAGAGAACGACCGCGGGCTGGAATCAAACCCGGGTCCGCTGCTGGCCGAGGCCCATGGGGGGGGACGCCTTACCAACTGAGCTAAGAGGGGGGGGGACGCCCTACCAACTGAGCTAAGGGCCCATGGGGGGGGACGCCCTACCAACTGAGCTAAGGGCCCATGGGGGGGACGCCCTACCAACTGAGCTAAGGGCGCCCCCATGTTATGCTTTTTTAATTCAATTCAAGTAAATAGTATTTTTAGTGTCAGCTGACTGAGCAGTATTCTCAGCTGATTGAACCACAGAACAAAGAATAAACGGTTTGGTGTTTTGATATCTGAGAAAACAGGTTGGTATTATGAAACACATGGCTCTTGTCTTAACAGGTTAACTAACACACACACACTCCACACCCAGATGCTGCTTTATAGTTTATAGTTATTAATTTGCAGCGTGTTGATTCATGTTCTGGTTCAAGAAGGCGATCAAAACAGTTCCTTTAACTGTCCCTGCGTTCTGAATCTCCTCCTCTTTCTTTTTTCTATTCTACATACTACATCCGACGATAAAGATAATCTAGTTAGGATGCAGTAGGCATACTATTGGGACATACTTTTACTCTCTTATTTCATCATAACATCGCTCCTTGATCTTGCCTCTTGCTTTTATATCCGTCTCATCCCTGTTTGTTTTCATATGGAGGCTTCGTATGCTGTTTTTTTTATGCTGTGCACTAACAATCTTGGCCGGATGAAGTAGGACATCCGGGTACTTCTAACCATCCTGAATCTGGCCACAAGAATCAGGACATCCTAAATCTTTTTTCTACCATACTATATAGTAGAAAGTATGAGATTCGGAACACAGGGTCTGTGAGCATTTTTGAAGGAGAAATGGGCGTCGGTCTCTCATCATTAGCTTAGCTCAAACACTGGTAGTCAGGGGGAAGGGTTGAGAGATATTAATGAACATCAACATGTAAATACACAATAGTAGTGCAGAGCTGTAGTTCAACAGTAACCAACAATCATTTACATGAAAAAGTTACGCAGGATAGCTTTAAGCATGCTGCATCTGACATCATGTATAGGGACAAACTCTGGCTGCGTTCCAGTCCCCATACTATCTACTATTTAGTTTGGTTAAAAAAATATTTAGGATGTCCTGATTCTTGGTTAAAAATACCCAGATGTCTACTAGATCTGGCCGAGATTTCTAGTGTTGAAAACAGCATCCTTTTAGGGCGATTCTGACCCACAATCCAGTGCACAATGGAAGTGACGTCACATCGACGGAGCCTCCATATGAAAACAAACGAGTTAAAGGCCTACTTCACCGGAGGGAATATGAAGGTGTAATGAATTCTGAGATCCTATGTAGTATAAATGTGCACATTTTTTTAAATTGGTTCATCCTAGCCTGAGAAAAGGCAGAAAGAGTGTTTTTTTTAACCCTACTGTGATGTCACAGTAAAAGACATCACAGTAATATTTACAAAGTAAGTTTTTTTAACCCTATATTTCTCTTTCTGTGACATCACAGAAAGAGAAATATAGGGTTAAAAAAAACACTCTTTCTGCCTTTTCTCAGGCTAGGATGAACCAATTTAAAAAAAAATGTGCACATTTATACTACATAGGATCTCAGAATTCATTACACCTTCATATTCCCTCCGGTGAAGTAGGCCTTTAAAGTATGTCCCAGTTGTAGCATACTGCATCCTAACTAGATTATTTTTGTGATCAGCTTTAGTATTTAGAATAGAAAAAATAAATAGTATGAGATTTGGAACGCAGGGTGAATCTGTTTCTACCAAACTATATGTGTAACTAAGTTGTGGTTATGTACTGGAAGAGCCGTGTCACCTGATCAGGGCTCTGTGTTTAACGTTGGACACGATTATATGAGTATGACCTGTAGATGTAGTAAAGACCCAGTTCTCTTGGTTCTGGTTTTACAGAATGTCTGAAGATCAGAAGTGGGACGACTTCCTCAGTGATCCTTTAGGCAAACCAGTGACGCTCGTACCGGGCGTGGATTCATACCTGGGGGAGAGAATGGATCAGAAAGGCTTTGACACGGTGCACACACACACACACACACACACACACACACACACACACACACACTGTGCCCGCGAGGCCTCCTCTGCTCCAGACTGTAGTGATCTACACACTGTTTACCGTTTAAAGATCTTAGAATATTTATTATAATGAAAGTGACGAATGTGAATCCAACCTCTTCCTGTTCCATGTGTTCTCAGACCAACAAACTTCTGGAGAAGAGTGTGGAGATGTTTGAAGATGACTTCACCAGTTGGCTGGAAGAAGAGTTCGGAGCGACACCTGACCAGGCCTCGACCTGCACTGAAGCTCTGACGATTTGGTACAAACTGACTTATTTATTTATTTTATTATTTAACCTTTATTTAACCTTTATTTAACCTTTATTTAACCAGGAGAAAACCTATTGAGATTAAAAATCTCTTGTTCAAAGGTCCAGACAGGCAGCAGCACAA
>CASHTC010001216.1:12500-28893 GCA_949357725.1 Hyperoplus immaculatus
TCTATCTATATGTATATATATATGTATATCTATCTATATGTATATATATCTATATGTATATCTATCTATATGTATATCTATCTATATGTATATCTATCTATATGTATATCTATCTATATGTATATCTATCTATATGTATATATATCTATATGTATATATATCTATATGTATATCTATCTATATGTATATCTATCTATATGTATATCTATCTATATGTATATCTATCTATATATCTATCTATATGTATATCTATCTATATGTATATATATATGTATATCTATCTATATGTATATCTATCTATATGTATATCTATCTATATGTATATCTATCTATATATCTATCTATATGTATATCTATCTATATGTATATATATATGTATATCTATCTATATGTATATCTATCTATATGTATATCTATCTATATGTATATCTATCTATATGTATATCTATCTATATGTATATCTATCTATATGTATATCTATCTATATGTATATCTATCTATATCTATATCTATCTATATGTATATATATATGTATATCTATCTATATGTATATCTATCTATATGTATATCTATCTATATGTATATCTATATATATGTATATCTATCTATATGTATATATATATGTATATCTATCTATATGTATATCTATCTATATGTATATCTATCTATATGTATATCTATCTATATCTATATCTATCTATATGTATATATATATGTATATCTATCTATATGTATATCTATCTATATGTATATCTATCTATATGTATATCTATATATATGTATATCTATCTATATGTATATCTATCTATATGTATATCTATATGTATATCTATCTATATGTATATCTATCTATATGTATATCTATCTATATGTATATCTATCTATATGTATATCTATCTATATGTATATCTATCTATATGTATATCTATCTATATGTATATATATCTATATGTATATCTATCTATATGTATATCTATCTATATGTATATCTATCTATATGTATACTAGATTTTGTATTTTATTTTCATATAGAAGCTTGCATTGACAATTATTCAATAATGTTCATTGAAAAAAAGGAAGAAAAAAGAAATGTCTGTCTGTCTGTCTGTCTCTCTGAAAAAAGAAATGTCTGTCTGTCTGTCTGTCTGTCTGTTGGCTCAGTGCTGCCACCACGTGTTCAGAGGAAGTATTACAACAGGTTTCACTATATAAAGATCCTCCGGGCGCGTCGAGCTCATTTCCCTCTCCGTCTCTTCTAGCTGTCGCATCTCATCTACTTAACAAGGTACGTTTTTCACACACACACGCACACGTACGCACGCACGCGCGCACACACACACACACACACGCACACACACCGTTTTTTAGACCTTTATTTTGACAGCCTCTGTAATGTTGGATCAACCAGGTAGATGATATGTAGAGGGACAGGGAGGACTGTTCTAACTCTGCACTTCAGGAGAAAAGTTTAAACTCAAAAATACACTCTGGAAAGTTTAGTTGGTGTTTGTGCTTTAGAAGCAGATAGTAAATAATAGTTTAGAAGTTGAGGAGGGGGGGACTTGTCGAGCTCTAGCCCTCGTAATGTTCTCCCGTCTGCCTTAAGGCCAGGACACACCAGCCCGATAATCGCCGTCGTCAAAAAAAATGGAGTCGGCCGTTTCAGGAAGCTCCAGCTTCCCGTCGCTGCTAAAGAACACACCGAGACGACTGTTTATTTTCCGTACGCTCGCGGGACGTAATGTCTCCACAACAGCAGGCGGCGCTAATCTGTATTGTGGCCCGAAAAAATACGAAAGCCGGAAATGATTGGACATCTCTCTAGAGCATAAACATAGATAGAAATACGTATTTATATTTATGGACCATAAGAGCACAATTTTTAGCAGAGAGTGTCGAGCATGGTGTCGAGCAGTCAACAAGGGTTGATGCATGTGAGTACTCTCAAAACGAAACGAACAAACACATTAAAACGATGGCTAGCTGTTGTTAGCTGTTTGTGCTACCCGCCTCACTTCCGGGCTTCACTGATTCGCTAGCCCTCCACCAATCAAATTGCTCCAAATGAAAGACGGTCGGCTGCCGATTGAACATGTTCAATCGGCGGCCGACAGGCTCAAAACAAGCCCGACGACCTCTACGTCGGCCGACGTCACGGCACACACCAAACAGATTCGTCTTTTTTTTTGACGACGGCGATTATCGGGCTGGTGTGTCCTGGCCTTTAAGGCCAGAGTCCTCTGGGGTCATTTTGACCCCAAACGGTTTGGTGTTTTTTTAAAGCCTTAAGTATAAATTGTCAATTCATTTGGTGTTACACCTTTACTCTGACTTGAGTCCAACACATTACCACAAACATTTCCCTTGTTTTGAATTCCAGGCCAACGGACCTGTTTACATAGAAATATACCATTTTTTTGATTTAAAAAAATAAAAAAAATAAAAAAGTCCTTAAAGGCCTACTTCACCGGTGGGAATATGAAGGTGTATTGAATTCTGAGATCCTATGTAGTATAAATGTGCAAAAAAAAAAAAAAATCGGTTCATCCTAGCCTGAGAAAAGGCAGAAAGAGTGTTTTTTTTAACCCTATATTAATCTTACTGTGACATCACAGTAAGATAAATATAGGGTTAAAAAAAAAATTACTTTGTAAATATTACTGTGATGTCACAGTAGGAGAAATCACAGTAATATTTACAAAGTAAGGTTTTTTTTTAACCCTATATTTATCTTACTGTGATGTCACAGTAAGATTAATATAGGGTTAAAAAAACCACTCTTTCTGCCTTTTCTCAGGCTAGGATGAACCAATTTCAATTTTTTTTGCACATCAGTAAGATTAATATAGGGTTAAAAAAACCACTCTTTCTGCCTTTTCTCAGGCTAGGATGAACCAATTTCAATTTTTTTTGCACATTTATACTACATAGGATCTCAGAATTCAATACACCTTCATATTCAAACCGGTGAAGTAGGCCTTTAACATGATTTTGCCTCTATGACTCATTAGTGGCTTATGTCAAAGGTTAGTGAAGAAACTGTTTTTGAATCACTTAGATTTTTTGAATAGGAGCAAATACAAACACCCATGGTCCTCTGGGGTCATATTGACCCCGCCCGGTTCGGCTGTTTTTTTAAAGCCTATAAAGTATAAATTATCAATACATTTTGTGTTACACCTTTAGTCTGACTTGAGTCCAACCCATTACCACAAATATTTCCCTTAGTTTTTTAATTGAGGGCCAACAGACCTTGTTTATATAAAAGTAAATCACTCTTTACCTGACATAATTAACATTACAACACAACATTACAACACGTAAAACTTTTCAAAAATGAACTTTTTAGAAGTGAGTTACCCTCGATGTGTCCCTCAGTTGCATGTGTTGAGAAAAATAAGTCAACCAGGATGCGTGAAGGACAGAGTTTCTAGTGACTTTGATTAAAGCTATCATGTGTAATATATGTATTATGAGTGGGCATTCATTTTCTCTACACATGTGAGGCCGGTAGTTTTGGAGTGATCTTTGCTGATTCACTTCATTGCATTTTGTTGAACTTGGTTCAAAATGAGCTCACACACCTCTGAGGTAAAGCCTGCTGCCTACTGATCATGCTGCCTGTCTCAGACTAAGGTTTGAAATGGTGCAGAGTCTGAGAGAAACGATCTGTTTATGTGTTTTGTTTTCTTAACCATTGCTTGACCCCACACATCAAAGGCACAGGTGTTGGGTCTGTGTGTGTGTGTGTGTGTGTGTGTCTGTGTGTGTGTTTTGGGGGGGAGTGCTCGTGTGTGTGTGTGTGCACGCTCATGGGTGTGTGCTCATGTATGTGCGTGTGTGTGTGTATGTCATTGTATGTGGGTACCGTTAGAAGAAGGGGGGGGGTTATTTCCACTGTTAGAAGCAGTATAGTCAGGGGTGCGCATAACTGGTACGCAAGTACGCATGCGCGCCTATAATCAGTGATGCGTAACGTCACTTGTGTCACTGCCGCGCTTTTCGCTTTTGCGTAACTAACCGTAAGGTCTTCAAAACAAAACTACACGTGTATGTTGTCACCCCTCAATGGAGTAGAAGATGTCGAAAAAACAAAATACATTGAGCAGCTACTTTGGCGTTTCGCCACCTGCAAAGAAAAGGCAAACGGAGCCGGAGCAGAAGAAAAGAGTTTTTTCCGAAAAGTGGCTCCAAGATGTGCCGTGGCTCGAAACTAATGATGAACGCACTGAAATGTGGTGCAAAATATGCCGCTCACAACCACAGCAAGCAGACCGAACAGGTGCGTTTTATATAGGGTCAAAACATTTCAACCACCCACTGTTCGACAAACATGAAAAGAGCAAGGAGCACGTTACTGTCGCACAAGCTATTGCTAATAAACAATCTAGCCAAGAAGAACTATCCACTCACCCACTTGCTAAATGGCGTAACAAGCTGAATGAAGAACAGCGGCAAGCCCTGTGCAATGTTTTTCTCCTCGCCTTTCATAAAGCTAAACATGCTCGTCCCATGTCTTCTTATGCCGAGGATATTCCTTTACTGAAGCGGGTAGGAGTAAATGTCGGGTGCGCATATCACTCACGTGAAGGGGGGACACGGATAATGCAGACCATCGCGCAAACCATCACCGAAGAGTTGCGACTCAAGTTGAAGTCGGCTGAATTTTGGGGACTGCTTTTTGACGGATCTGAGGACATCACAAAGACCGAGCAGGAGATCGTTTACATTGTGTCCGTGTCCAGCAACGGAGAGTTTACGTCTGACTTTCTAGGGCTGATTGAACTGGGTGCCGACCGAACTGCGCAGGGGGCTGCCGTCAACGTCGGTGTGTACAACGGAATTGTGCCAAAACTTCGCCGGCTGGCTGCGGTTGGAGACTCCCTTGTCCACATTCTGTGCACCGCGCACACACTGGAGAACTGCGCTAAATCAGCTGATCGCAACGTTCCTTACTGTGAGACATTCAATCGCTGCGTTCAATCGCTGCGTGGTCAAGCTTCTAGAGTTTTATTTACAAAAAGGGGGAGCAAAAAACACAGATGTGCTTAAAAAGTTGTGTATTGAAAACGGGATCTCCTTTGTGAAACTGGGTAAGTTTCATAACATCAGATGGTCTGCATGGAGGCATGAAATACTGTTAAAAATATCAAGACTATTGCCAGCCATTAAAATGCAGCTGGCTACAAGTGATAACAGTGACTTTGAGCATATCAGCACAGAGCGTTTTCATTGTTTTCTGGCCAACATGCTTGACATTGGCAACATTTTGAAAACCACATCCATTAGGTTTCAGAAGGAAAAACTGACCATTGCAGAATGTAAGGATGAACTCATGGTGGCCATTGGACAGTTCACACTTCTGCTTGATGGTGAAGGCCACTTCAGGACACACACTGCTTCTAATGCTGATGCTGACAGGGACAAGACAAATGTACTCAGGGGGTTACTTCAAGAGTTTGAAACCAGATATGACTCCCTCAAGTCATGTGATCATTTCTTGGTGTTTGATCCTTCAACTTGGCCTCAGGAAATGCAAAGCCTCCACAGCTTTGGCAACACAACAGTTTGCATCATTCTTCAAAAATATGAGGCCACCTTGCAACTTGACAGAGACACTACTGTGAGAGAATGGATGCGTTTAAAACAAGCGGGAAAACGCTTGGCAGCCTCCTCTGTGTATGACTTGGTCCAAATAGTCAATACAAGTAATCCAGATGTGTACTCCAGCATCAACAAAGTGGTCAAACTGTCTCTTACACTGCCTTTGAGCAGTGCAGCTTGTGAGAGAGGATTCTCACATCTCAACATAATCAAAACAAAGTACCGCTCTCGCCTGTCACCTGCTTGTCTCTCAGCCCTGATGCACATTCACCTGTCAAAGAAAAGCACAGAGACATTTGACCCAAAGCCAGCTGTTGACCTGTGGATGGAGACTGCAAATCGGAGGCTCAACCAGGGAGCATATGCAGCAAGTGCATCATCTACAACACAAGAAGCTGAAGCAGAGGACAGTGAAGGAGACACCGAGGAGGACAGTGAGGAAGGCTGCACTTATTAAAACAAAGCTACATGTGGGGTGAGTACCAAACACCACCTCCTGGTAGTCACCTGAGTAACTCACTAAAAAAGTTATGTGCACCCCTGAGTATAGTTGCCCCATTGCACCATTGTGTGCTGCGGGGTCATATTGACCCCAGAGTACAACAGGTGTTATTAAATTAAATAAAACACCCATAATTTGATCAAAACACTTCAAATGTACAGGGCTCCAGACTAACTTTTTCATTGGGTGCACCGGTGCGCCTAACTTTTTCATCTAGGTGCACCAGCATATTTTTTGGGTGCACCCAATTACTGCTGTACGTTTTTGAGAAATTGTGTGATTGCGACTATAGTGGCCAGTATTGAGATTTGCGATGCAATATAGTAAATAAATTGTATTATGATTAGGGATGGGCATTTTAAGAAATTCAATTGATCGATCATCGGGAAAATTAACGAGCAATTATCGATTAATCGTTATCTTTTTTTACATATTAAAAAATGCCAACAGAACATCCAAAATACAGCGTTTTTACCATAGACTGTATACAAGAGGTTTTTACTCAATTACATCTTTATTCCAAGATCTTCTAGGCAAACAAATCTATTAAGACAAGGCAACTTTTTTAAATAAAATAATAATAAAATGCAGCGCTGCAAGCCCGAGGCTATGAGCCAACAAGGAGCCAATGCTACGATACCTTTTAAAGTTTTAACACATATGCGCCTCCTAAGATGCTGCCAAAGACTGCATAAGGGCACTGCACGTTTCTCTGAGTGGTAAAGGACCTAACGTTACTTCAACTAATAAACAAAATGTGCAAATTAGTTCCCTGATGACGGCGAAGTAGGAAAGCATAGACGCTAAAGTTAGCCGCTAATGCTAGCGGCGCTAACGTTAAACAGGGTCGGATTTAGGCTTCAATGTACAAGTGGTACATAATTCGGTTTGTTTAAGTGTTGTACAAGGTTTCACAATGCTTAATGAACTTAGTTATTTTCAGATCTAAAGCTGTCCGATGCCAAACTTCGCCTTAACTTCTTGCTGTTTAAGTTTTGCCATCTACGGCAGCTCGCAGGCTGCTGCCTGAGCCTGTTCTGTTGTCTCCTACTACTAGTTAAGTATCTCCCCCTGCTGGTAGGATGTTTAATTGCTGCCCATACAGTCTGGTGCTGCCACATAGTGAAATTCATTGCTGTGCTGCGGAAACTGAAGGTGGAGCGTGCAGTTAAATATTTAAATTAATAAATATTGTAACCAAACACAATCATGTGTTGTGTTATCTGCTTTAGTAGCCTACAGTTAATCACATCGCCCTCCACTCCTGGAAATAATCATTTTCCAAAGTAAAAAAAAAAATGGTTTTCATTTAGGCTATTGATTTTTTTCCTAAACGTTTATGATTTACCAAATGAGTACACGGGTACTCATGCACACCCCTTATCTACACTGTTTTCAAAATAATAAAACACTTGATAAAAATAAAAATAAAATCCCCATGAAAATAAAGGCATTCCTCCAGAGACGATAGTCTCTATCAACTTACTGAAACTTGCGTGGCCCTTCCCTCTCATGCATCCGACTTTTCTCCGCACTGAATTGATAGACTCACTGGGCGAGTTGCCACCGGTCGCCACGCGACATATAGCGACTATAACTTTCCAAGTTTTAGACAGCAGTTCAATGTGTTCAACGTCACCGTACTGGATCTTAAAAATCCCCATATAGCAGACGTTGGCTTTGATTTCCGTCACAGTTCAGCGTGGATGCTGATGATGCGCGTCGGAGTCCATGTTTGTTTGTTTACTCTGCTGTCAGCACCATAGTCCACACAAGTCTTGCACGCCGTGTAGGTGCGCGCGCAGCTACACACACACACACACTCACTGTCAGAGGAGCCGAGGGGCGCTACCAAAAAGACGAGAGGAGCGGTTGGAACGTTTAGACACGCGCGCAAATTTACATTAGACCGCAATCGCAGCCATTTGTGCCGAATGTAATTGCTCTAGCTCACATCGTGATTAGATGAATCGTGCAGCACAGCACCCAATATTACATAATATGACGTGAAAAATTTCAGGTGCACTGGTGCGACCAGTGAAAATATCTGGGCGCACTCACCAGATTTTCGGGCGCACGTGCGCCCAAATTGGGCGCACTCTGGAGCCCTGAATGTATATGAATCATCAGAAGCATAGTATTGAACCCTAACCCCTAACCCCTAACCCTAACCCTAACCCCTAACCCCTAACCCCTAACCCCTAACCCCTAACCCTAACCCCTAACCCTAACCCCTAACCCCTAACCCTAACCCCTAACCCCAACCCCAACCCCTAACCCCTAACCCTAACCCCTAACCCTAACCCCTAACCCCTAACCCTAACCCCTAACCCCTAACCCTAACCCCTAACCCTAACCCCTAACCCTCTAACCCTAACCCTAACCCTAACCCCTAACCCCTAACCCTAACCCCTAACCCCTAACCCTAACCCCTAACCCTAACCCCTAACCCCTAACCCCTAACCCTAACCCCTAACCCCTAACCCCTAACCCTAACCCCTAACCCCTAACCCTATATATATATATATATATATCTATATATATATATATATATATATATATATATATATATACACATTATATATATATATATATATATCTATATATATATATATATATATATCTATCTATATATATATATATATATATATATATATACATTATATATATATATATATATATATATATATATATATATATATATATATATATATGTATATATATATATATGTATATATATATATATAATGTATATATATATATAATGTATATATATATATATATAATGTATATATATAGATATATATATATATATAATGTATATATATATATATAATGTATTCATATCTATATATATATATATATAGATATGAATACATTATATATATATATATATATATATATATATATATATATATGTATATATATATATATGTATATATATGTATTCATATCTATATATATATATATATAGATATATAATGTATTCATATCTATATATATATATCTATATATCTATATATCTATATATATATATCTATATATTAGTGGTGGGCCGTTATCGGCGTTAACGTGCTGCGTTAACGCCAGACTCTTATCGGCGATAAAAAAAATATCGCCGTTAATCTCTTATTCCACCTCCTGTTCGGCTCAGGGAGCCAGTCATTTGTACAGTTCAGTTTAGACTCGGCCGTAATGCTGCTGCACACACACACACACACACACACACACACGCTGCATGTCAGAGACGAGGGGCGAAGCTTCTCTCACACACCCGCCGCTCTCTCTCTCCATCACTTGCCCAACGACACAATCGGGTATTGGAACGCAGGGTGGGTGTGTGTGGCCACCGGTCGCCACGTGACTATAAGTTTCCAAGTTTTAAACACTTCTATCTCTTCAACGGCAACGTCACCGTACCCGAATCCTAAATATCCCCATAGCAGACGCTATATTTCATCGGGGGGAAAACTTTGTTTTGCGCCACAGTTGAGCTTAGACTCGGCCGTAATGCTGCTGCACACACACACACACAGACACAGACAGGCACACACACACGCTGCATGTCAGAGACGAGGGGCGCTACAAAAAAGACGAGAGGAGCGGTTGGAGCAGTTGGAGAGTTTAGACACACATGCGCGCACATTTATTTACATAAAATCGCAATCGCAGTCATTTGTGCAGTTATGTAAAATGTTTCACTAAGGAAAATGACAGAAAAAGTAACGCACAGTGACTTTGATGAGTAACTTTAATCTGATTACTGGTTTGGAGATAGTAACGCGTTAGATTACTCGTTACTGAAAAAAGAGGTCCGATGCCGGTAACGCGTTACTAAGTAACATCTTGTTGAACATTATTTATTTTCATCACCAATTATCATAGTAGAACAGCTTCCTCAAGCAGTTTGTGATGCATGTTGGAAACAGGAGATGAGCCCCTGGTCTGATGCGCCACCTGGCTTGAGAAACACGTTCTCAAAGACTTACTTTGAGTCATTATTTAGGGAGCACACACATATTATGAAAGAATTCAAATGAGCCATTTTAATCTAGATTAATCTAGATTAATCTAGATTAATTCCAAAATTAATCTAGATTAATCTATATTAAAAAAATTAATCTATGCCCACCTCTACTATATATATATATATATATAGTAGAGGTGGGCATAGATTAAAAAAATTAATCTATGCCCACCTCTACTATATATATATATATATATAGTAGAGGTGGGCATAGATTAAAAAAATTAATAAAATTAATCTATGCCCACCTCTACTATATATATATATATATATAGTAGAGGTGGGCATAGATTAATTTTTTTAATCTATGCCCACCTCTACTATATATATATATATATATAGTAGAGGTGGGCATAGATTAATTTTTTTAATCTATGCCCACCTCTACTATATATATATATATATATAGTAGAGGTGGGCATAGATTAATTTTTTTAATATAGATTAATCTAGATTAATTTTGGAATTAATCTAGATTAATCTAGATTAATCTAGATTAAAATGGCTCATTTGAATTCTTTCATAATATGTGTGTGCTCCCTAAATAATGACTCAAAGTAAGTCTTTGAGAACGTGTTTCTCAAGCCAGGTGGCGCATCAGACCAGGGGCTCATCTCCTGTTTCCAACATGCATCACAAACTGCTTGAGGAAGCTGTTCTACTATGATAATTGGTGATGAAAATAAATAATGTTCAACAAGATGTTACTTAGTAACGCGTTACCGGCATCGGACCTCTTTTTTCAGTAACGAGTAATCTAACGTGTTACTATCTCCAAACCAGTAATCAGATTAAAGTTACTCATCAAAGTCACTGTGCGTTACTTTTTCTGTCATTTTCCTTAGTGAAACATTTTACATAACTGCACAAATGACTGCGATTGCGATTTTATGTAAATAAATGTGCGCGCATGTGTGTCTAAACTCTCCAACTGCTCCAACCGCTCCTCTCGTCTTTTTGGTAGCGCCCCTCGTCTCTGACATGCAGCGTGTGTGTGTGCCTGTCTGTGTCTGTGTGTGTGTGTGCAGCAGCATTACGGCCGAGTCTAAGCTCAACTGTGGCGCAAAACAAAGTTTTCCCCCCGATGAAATATAGCGTCTGCTATGGGGATATTTAGGATTCGGGTACGGTGACGTTGCCGTTGACGAGATAGAAGTGTTTAAAACTTGGAAACTTATAGTCACGTGGCGACCGGTGGCCACACACACCCACCCTGCGTTCCAATACCCGATTGTGTCGTTGGGCAAGTGATGGAGAGAGAGAGCGGCGGGTGTGTGAGAGAAGCTTCGCCCCTCGTCTCTGACATGCAGCGTGTGTGTGTGTGTGTGTGTGTGTGTGTGTGTGTGTGTGTGTGTGTGTGTGTGTGTGTGTGTGTGTGTGTGTGTGTGCAGCAGCATTACGGCCGAGTCTAAACTGAACTGTACAAATGACTGGCTCCCTGAGCCGAACAGGAGGTGGAATAAGAGATTAACGGCGATATTTTTTTTATCGCCGATAAGAGTCTGGCGTTAACGCAGCACGTTAACGCCGATAACGGCCCACCACTAATATATAGATATATATATATAGATATATAGATATATAGATATATATATATAGATATGAATACATTATATATCTATATATATATATATATAGATATGAATACATATATATACATATATATATATATACATATATATATATATATATATATATATATATATATATATAATGTATTCATATCTATATATATATATATATAGATATGAATACATTATATATATATATATACATTATATATATATATATATCTATATATATACATTATATATATATATATATATACATTATATATATATATACATTATATATATATATATACATATATATATATATACATATATATATATATATATATATATATATATATATATATATATATATATAAAGACCCAGTTCTCCTGGCCTCCTATCTGACTCTTGTTTCTCTGGTTTTCCAGCAGAATGTCTGGAGCTCTGTTTGGGGACGATGTGACCACTAAGAAGCTGGAGGACTTCCTCAATGATCCATTAGACAAACCAGTGACGGTTGTACCGGGAGTTGGACCGGCTCTGGGGCAGAGAATGCAGCGGAAGGGTCTCAACACGGTACAGACACACACACTGTAATGCTCTGACAGCGCCCCCTACAGGCTGCAGTGAGCACAGTATGAACTGACAGCTAACTACTGAATAGTTAGAACATTATATGAGACTGATGACAAGCTTTCAGTGTCCCAGTTAACCAGACTGTAGTGATCTACTCACTGTTTCCTGGTTTAAAGATCTTATATTTATTATAATGAAAGTGAATCATGTCAATCCAGTGTTTCATGTGTTTTCAGACCAACAAACTTCTGGACCAGTTTGTGGAGATGGGTGAACATCAAAGTGAATTCGCCAGTTGGCTGGAAAAGGAGTTTGGAGCAACAGATAAACAGGCCTCAACCTGCGCTGAAGCCCTGACTGCTTGGTACGCACTGTTTGTTTAGTCTTTAGGCCTTCTGTAATAACCTTTAGAATAGGGCAGAAACTGTTCTGCTGATGTAGCAGTTGATGTAAGTGTTTTAGAAAGTTGAGATTTATTTTTTGGTATATAGTAAAAAAGAACTAACGTTGAGATAATGTCCGTTAGAGATGGTTGTATAGGAGAAATATACAGACGCAAACAGACAAGGTTTAGTCAAATAAACACCTGAATGTACATGTTGGACCTTTGATTTATACTAGTATGAAAGAAGACATGTTATGGAAGAGAGGGAGAGAGAGAGAGAGAGAGAGGGAGAGAGAGATAGAGTATGAAAGAAGGCATGTTATGGAAGAGAGGGAGAGAGAGAGAGAGAGAGAGGGAGTATGAAAGAAGACATGTTATGGAAGAGAGGGAGAGAGAGAGAGAGAGAGAGAGAGAGAGGGAGTATGAAAGAAGACATGTTATGGAAGATAAATAGACTAAAATCAAAAATGTTACCAATGCTTGAAAACACAATGTTTTCTTTAGTGTTTTTAGATTAACTTGATAAAGTTCCTGTTCTGACTCTGGGTTCTGCTTCTGGTTTTGCAGCAAGGAGGAAGAGGAGCAGGATTGGGAAACCTTTGTTAATGATGACGATGACAAACCAGTGACGGCCATACCGGGGATGGGACGGGCTGTGGGGAGAAGAATGGTGGAGAAAGGCTACGAAGAGGTGCAGGAAACACACAGAAACACTTTAATGCTCTTACAGGCTGTAATGCCCTGTTTCCACCGAGCAGAGCTTACGCTAAGTCTGGCGAGTGTTTCCACCGCCGACCCAATCTAAAGGAGTTACTGGTAGTATGGGGTTTAGGACCCTACCCTTACTGGTAGGGTGGGGTTTATGACCCTACCCTTACTGGTAGGGCTGGGTTTATGACCCGACCCTTACTGGTAGGGCGGGGTTTATGACCCTACCCTTACTGGTAGGGCGGGGTTTATGACCCTACCCTTACTGGTAGGGCGGGGTTTATGACCCGACCCTTACTGGTAGGGCGGGGTTTATGACCCTACCCTTACTGGTAGGGCGGGGTTTATGACCCTACCCTTACTGGTAGGGCGGGGTTTATGACCCTACCCTTACTGGTAGGGTGGGGTTTATGACCCGACCCTTACTGG
This sequence comes from Hyperoplus immaculatus, assembly GCA_949357725.1. Lineage (NCBI taxonomy): Eukaryota > Metazoa > Chordata > Actinopteri > Uranoscopiformes > Ammodytidae > Hyperoplus > Hyperoplus immaculatus. The sequence goes on from CASHTC010001216.1 coordinate 26,286, forward strand.
TAGGGCGGGGTTTATGACCCTACCCTTACTGGTAGGGCGGGGTTTATGACCCTACCCTTACTGGTAGTATGGGGTTTAGGACCCTACCCTTACTGGTAGGGCGGGGTTTATGACCCTACCCTTACTGGTAGGGCGGGGTTTATGACCCTACCCTTACTGGTAGGGAGGGGTTTATGACCCTACCCTTACTGGTAGGGCGGGGTTTATGACCCTACCCTTACTGGTAGTATGGGGTTTAGGACCCTACCCTTACTGGTAGGGAGGGGGTTTAGGACCCTACCCTTACTGGTAGGACGGGGTTTATGACCCTACCCTTACTGGTAGTATGGGGTTTAGGACCCTACCCTTACTGGTAGTATGGGGTTTAGGACCCTACCCTTACTGGTAGGGCGGGGTTTATGACCCTACCCTTACTGGTAGTATGGGGTTTAGGACCCTACCCTTACTGGTAGGGAGGGGGTTTAGGACCCTACCCTTACTGGTGTGAAGTACGACGGGATGACAGATGTGACAGAGGAGTGGCGTGATACAGACCAAGAATTCCAGACTTGGATCAGAGAGGAGTTTGGAGCTACAGAGGAGCAGGCTGTGAACTGCACTGAGGCTATGTATGAGTGGGGCAGATATGTATACAGAGCAGATGATCGATATTAGTCCTGACATGAATAAAGGCTTTGTGGCTTAACACTTTCAGCTTCTTTCTTTTTAAAATGTTTATAAATCTGTTTAGTGGGAAAACGCTGTATAAGTCTATTAACTATTTACAGCTGAGAGGAGAGAGACACTGAACTCACCAGCTGCTGAAGTCACTGCCAGGAGGAGAGTCATTTACAGAAGACATTTACATAAACATACAGAGAGACAAACACAAACTACCACACAACAAACACAGATCAGATCAGGGAATACACACAGTCCAAACCATAATGCAGATCACAACAAACACAAGCTAAAGAAGAAGGAAACTAATCAGATGATGTTAAACAGGACGTTTATTTATTCATTAATTTCTTGGTCAAAGATGACATTTACAGAATCAACATGTCAACGTGTTAGTGTCTGTGTGTTAGTGTGTGTGTGTGTGTGTCTTTGTCTGTGTGTGTGTGTGTGTGTGTGTGTGTGTGTATGTCTGTCTGTGTGTACGTGTGTGTGTGTGTACGTGTGTGTTTGTGTGTGTGTGTGTGTGTTTTTTACAATATGAGACAGCATGATGTCACAAACATCTGTAACGTAAACACACAAACTTCAAACGTCCTGAGAAAAGATTCAAAGTCTCCAGTGTTAATACACAGCCTAGGCTCTGTAAACAGGGTTAATACACAGCCTAGGCTCTGTAAACAGGGTTAATACACAGCCCAGGCTCTGTAAACAGGGTTAATACACAGCCCAGGCTCTGTAAACAGGGTTAATACACAGCCCAGGCTCTGTAAACAGGGTTAATACACAGCCCAGGCTCTGTAAACAGGGTTAATACACAGCCTAGGCTCTGTAAACAGGGTTAATACACAGCCCAGGCTCTGTAAACCAGGGTTTAATACACAGCCCAGGCTCTGTAAACAGGGTTAATACACAGCCTAGACTCTGTAAACAGGGTTATATACACAGCCCAGGCTCTGTAAACAGGGTTAAATACACAGCCCAGGCTCTGTAAACTGGCATGTAAAACAAAGGATCCATCGTAGCTACCACATGCCCGTTTTACAGAGCCTTGGCTGTGTATTAACACTGGGTTTTTCAGCACACACACAGTACAGACAGGTAGTGGATCATGAGGAGACACACACAGTACAGACAGGTAGTGGGTCATGAGGAGATATTCACTGACTGAGGTTGTATTAATGTGCTTTATAAATAAAGTTTGACTCTGAGGTAGTTCGTGTGTCACAGGAACCTAGCGTCCTGATTGGCTCGTTAGACTAGAGCTCCCTCTAGTGGTGAGGGGAGGAAACACAGAGAATATACTGTTAGAATGGAACTCATTTAAAACAAGTAAATACTATTAAAAGCTGCTCCGAGGAACTTTCAGTGTGTTAATTCTAGCGCCCCCCTTTGGACTAAAGCAGTAGTGTTTTTTACCACGCCAGCTGTTGTTCCTGGGTGAGCGTATACCCATGACAAAGGCATTAAGAAAAACTATATAAAAATAGCATTCTTTGCACTGATGGTCTGGTTTGCTGTTACATTGTAATTTATGATCATCAGAGGAAACATGAGACTGTTTCAGAAATATTTAAAAGTTCCTCGTAGAGACTTTAAACAGTGAAGTGGTTACAGCCCCGTGTCATTGTTTGTATGATCAGAAATATACAGAGTGCGTGAATTCACATTTCCTTGAGATAAAAAACCTAAATGAAAGAGTTATTGAAACCCGTCTGTATCAGAGGAAACGGTGCCTTGTGATTGGTTGTTGGTTGTGATGTCACAGAAAGCGAGCGTTTCTGATTGGCCCTCCTGGAGCGGAACCGGATCTCTGAGAGTTTGGAGTTGATGCCTGAACCGATCACTCCTCTCTTAGCAAAGGGAAACCTGGACAGGACGGCATCTGTGTGTGTGTGTGTGTGTGTGTGTGTGTGTGTGTGTGTGTGTGTGTGTGTTGTGTGTGTGTGTG
>CASHTC010001216.1:39093-44093 GCA_949357725.1 Hyperoplus immaculatus
CTTTATACTGAGTGATGTGTAGGCTAGTATTTCTTCAGTCTTGTGGTTAGAGGGTCTCAGCTGTGTGGGTCAGATGTATATGGGACAGACAGACTTCATATGGTTATTAAGGGTTAGGGTCAGATGTACATGGGACAGACAGACTTCATATGGTTATTAAGGGTTAGGGTCAGATGTACATGGGACAGACAGACTTCATATGGTTATTAAGGGTTAGGGTCAGATGTACATGGGACAGACAGACTTCATATGGTTATTAAGGGTTAGGGTCAGATGTATATGGGACAGACAGACTTCATATGGTTATTAAGGGTTAGGGTTAGACAGACAGACAGACAGACAGACAGACAGACAGACAGACAGACAGACAGACAGACAGACTTCATATGGTTATTAAGGGTTAGGGTTAGACAGACAGACAGACAGACAGACAGACAGACAGACAGACAGACAGACAGACAGACAGACAGACTTCATATGGTTATTAAGGGTTAGGGTTAGACAGACAGACAGACAGACAGACAGACAGACAGACAGACAGACAGACTTCATATGGTTATTAAGGGTTAGGGTTAGACAGACAGACAGACAGACAGACAGACAGACTTCATATGGTTATTAAGGGTTAGGGTTAGACAGACAGACAGACAGACAGACAGACAGACAGACAGACAGACAGACAGACAGACAGACTTCATATGGTTATTAAGGGTTAGGGTTAGACAGACAGACAGACAGACAGACAGACAGACAGACAGACTTCATATGGTTATTAAGGGTTAGGGTTAGACAGACAGACAGACAGACAGACAGACTATATGGTTATTAAGGGTTAGGGTTAGACAGACAGACAGACAGACAGACAGACAGACAGACAGACAGACAGACAGACTTCATATGGTTATTAAGGGTTTGGGTTAGATGCAGGGGTGGATTACTGCACGGGCACACCGGGCACAGGCCCAGGGGCCCAAGGGCTCAGGGGGGCCCTTAGCCAGAGATACTGATAGTAACTTTTTAAGTTGCATAGTCAAAGAGCTCAGTCACTGATGTCAATAACTGGGTCCAAAAAGAAATAGCCTAAATATAAGGATACTCATTAAAATGTAACAAGATAGAAATCATCATGGGCCCCTCAACTAGTAGGGGAGAAATACAAAAGCATGTTAAAAACAACAGCATTAGTGGCTCTGTCTAAGGGGCTTCATGAGGGACCTTGAAGCACATACAGAAATAAGCTTTCTATGTGTGAATTCTAAATGGTTCATAACAAGTACCTATCCACCCTGAATCTGTTGAAATGGGCCCCTCCATCATAGAACATGGGTCTGCAGACCCATCTACTGTACTGTTTTTACAGTTGCAGAGTAAAGAAGAGTGCTGCTTGTTTAAGAAAATCTTTAAAATAATGTAGCCTCTAAAATTTCCTCTCAAAGTGCACCAGATTGATGCATTTTACTTTAAAAAGGTAAAAAAAAAAATCCGGGGGGGCATGCCCCCGGACCACCCAACAAGGTACAGGGTCCCTCCAACAGTATCCCAAAATCCTGTGGGAAACACTGACTTCCTTAATATGTTTTTGCCATTAATTGTTTGTATCTGTGTGGAAAAGTCAGTGTACCTTACTGGATAGGGACGAGTGGGGGGCCCTTTAAGAGTCTGTGCCCAAGGGCCCATTATCTCATAATCCGTCTATGGTTAGATGATGAGTTAATGAAGCCTGCTGACGTCACAGCCCTGTCTAAACCCGCTCATATGGATCCCGTTGTGTGTGAATGAGATGAACCGTAACGACCGTCTCACCGCGCTGCCGTGTGTCCGCTGCAGGTCACTGCTGTCCGGGCTGTCGGTCATCCTCAGCATGGCAGAGCGCGGAGGCTAATGGAGCCAGTAACCCTAACACCTAAACCCTGTAACACTATCACAGCAGGACAGGATATATAGCCTAATGTAAGGTAGAGTGGAGCCTATATTAAACTGCAGGCTGGGACATATATCTGTTCTATGGGCTATATATCTATGGGCTAAGATATGATATATAATATTTAATAACCAGTTAAACCCCGTTATAAACCCGGTAATCTCCCGTCCCGTCGCCTCCGGTATCGTCCCGGTAAAGACCCGTTTACATCCAGTCCGCGCGCGGAGCCGAAAACACACAAAGGAGAAAAAAAAATGTAAAACAAGTTTATTAAAATTCATAAACATCTCCACTTCCGGCGTGTGGTGACGTCATCCGGGTGTGACGCGCTGTAGTTGTAGTTCAGGAGCGGGAGAGGAACACGGAGCGCGTCGCGGGAGGGACTGCAGCACCCACAATGCACCGCGCGGCCCCGCAGACTGTAAACACACGGAGACCAGAGGACGAAGTGACAGATGATCGGTGAGTCAGTTAGCGTTAGTTTAACTTTGTACTGAAACACAGAAGCACAACACACTCTCTCTCTCTCTCGCGCTCTCTCTCTGTCTCTCTCTCTCTCTCACACACACACACACACACACACACACACACACACACACACACACACACACACAGCTGATCGCATACCTGTTAAAGCGGCTGGTAGATTAGAACACGTGGCAGACAGAAATCATGAATCGCATTTTGTTGTTATGACCTATGAGCGCGTGAATATCTCCTCATGATCCACTACCTGTCTGTACTGTGTGTGTGTGTGTGTGTGTGTGTGTGTGTGTGTGTGTGTGTGTGTGTGTGTGTGTGTGTGTGTGTGTGTGTGTGTGTGTTAGTTACAGTGATGGTAGTTATAACCTGCCCCCCCCCCTTCCCCTGTCTCTCCCTTCCTGCTCTCTATATTAACCTGTCTCTCTCTCTGTCTCTCTGTCTGTCTGTCTCTCTCTCTGTCTGTCTGTCTGTCTGTCTGTCTGTCTCTCTCTGTCTGTCTGTCTGTCTCTCTGTCTGTCTCTCTCTCTGTCTGTCTGTCTCTCTCTCTGTCTGTCTGTCTGTCTGTCTCTGTCTGTCTGTCTCTCAGTCTTAGTACGTTATAACCTGGGCCCAGCAGTAGCCTTAGAGGTCCCTTCCTGCTCTCTATATTAACCTGTCTGTCTCTCTCTCTGTCTGTCTGTCTGTCTGTCTGTCTGTCTGTCTGTCTGTCTGTCTGTCTGTCTGTCTCTCTGCCTGTCTGTCTCTCAGTCTTAGTGCGTTATAACCTGGGCCCAGCAGTAGCCTTAGAGGTCCCTCCCTGCTCTCTGGTGTCTGAGCTGAAGCGTCTCATTGCTCAGCAGCATGGTGTCACAGCTGACCGGCTCAGAGTGCTGTTTGCTGGGAGAGAGCTGAGCAACACACACTCTCTGAAGGTAAGACACACACACAGAGAGACACACACACACACACACACACACACACACACACACACACTGAAGGTAACACACACAGACAGTGGCGTTTTTGGGCATTTTTATGCTTTATTGATAGTGTAGAGACAGAGGTGAAATGGGGCAGAGAGGGGAGTGACATGCAGAGAACGACCGCGGGCTGGAATCGAACCCGGGTCCACTGCTGGCCGAGGCCCATGGAGGGGGACGCCTTACCAACTGAGCTAAGGACGCCCCCAGACAGACAGTGGCGTTTCTAGGGGGGGGGGCCTGTGGGGGCCATGGACCCCCCTTGAAATCTTACTGCCCCCCCCCCCCCCCCAGCCGCCTTTAGTTTTTTTTGGATTTTTGATTATTATTATTTTTTTATATATGAATGTTTCCTGATATGTAGCCTAGGGCTATGTAGCCTAGGGCTATGTAGCCTAGGGCTATGTAGCCTAGGGCTATGTAGCCTAGGGCTATGTAGCCTAGGGCTATGTAGCCTAGGGCTATGTAGCCTAGGGCTATGTAGCCTAGGGCTATGTAGCCTAGGGCTATGTAGCCTAGGGCTATGTAGCCTAGGGCTATGTAGCCTAGGGCTATGTAGCCTAGGGCTATGTATCCTAGTTCAGAGATGATATGTGTTCATTGTTTTCTTTCTTAACTTCTTCTTGATGATAGGTAGTTCCCACATCACACACACACTCCAATCCACTGATATGAGATCAGTTTGCAATTTTCAAGTACTGAATTAATGGTAGGACTGTGGCCACTAGAACTGGTCTCTGGCCAGCAAAGGTCTTGAAAACAGCATAAGTGTGCTTGTGACACGCGTGCACGTGTATGGGCACGTGTCCCAGCAGATTTATGAAATCTGAATAAAAAAATAAAAGTTTGTAGTTAGCGAGTGTAACATGTTCTTAGGGCAGAACTTCATAAATAAAGGTTTATTTCTTTAACAAGATATTTGGTCCAAAGCTAGTGGTCATCATCCCTCTGTCCAGCTGTTAGGCATCTGGCTGCTAGCAACTTATGTTGTCTTGCTAATTTTACTATTCATCTGAACTGAAATAAATGTTGACTTGTTCCTTTATTATCTTCGCCAGAATGCACCAGAATGCTTAGATTACATGTTAAAAACACAAACAAATCTGGGGGGGGGGGTGCCCCCAGACCCCCCTTCAGGGGGGTAGTTTTCGGACAAACATTACAATGGATACTAACATGATGTGGGCATCTGGGATTATAAATCATCTCTGAATTGGTTGTACAGCATATCACATGCTATTCCTTCAGGTGTGCGATGGCGACACCACTCTAGCTCTGTGGTCCACCTTGGCCACCCCAGTCAAACTTTCCTGGAAACGCCACTGCACACAGAGACACACACACACACTGAATGTACCTGAACCCTTTCTCTCTCTCTCTCTCTCTCTCTCTCTCTCTCTCTCTCTCTCTCTCTCTCTCTCTCTCTCTCTCTCTCTGACAGGACAGTGATGTGCCGGAGCAGAGCACAGTGCATGTGGTTCTGCCCCCATCAGAGGCTAGCCCTGGTCCCCCAGCAGAGGCTAGCCCTGACCCCCCAGCAGACGGCCATGGTGGGGAGGGGACCCGTCTGAACGGGGTTAACACAACCAGGCTGGAGATCAGGGTGGACCCCCTCACACAGGATCTATCCAGACTGG
>CASHTC010001216.1:49093-51593 GCA_949357725.1 Hyperoplus immaculatus
CATGAGGGGGCGTGTCTGACAGAGCTGGCCCCGCCCACACAGGAAGAGGGAGAGCAGGTCAGGACCAATCACACAGCTCCGTTCACAAATAGGGGAGAACGGGGTTATATGTCACAGGGGTTGGTTGTCACAATCGTTATATCTCGGAATTAGAAGGCGCTGTCTGTGAAATTTTGGTATGTACATATCCAGAATTGGGGCGACTGTTGGTAGAGCAGGTCGGCCGATGATCAAAGGGTTGGAGGTTCGATCCCCGCCCTGCCACCTGTGTCATGGTTGTTGTGTCCTTGGGCAAGACACTTCACCCACCTTGCCTCGTGTGAATGTCGATAGTTAGCCTGCTGCTATCGGTGTATGAATGTGTGTGTGAATGGTAACGTGGGAATGGGAACAGGTCTCCCTTGAAAAAGAGTCTTCGGTCTCAATGGGATTTACCTGTAGAAATAAAGGTTAAAATAAATATATATAAATATCTCCTCCTTTTTTCTCTCTATTCTACATTCTACATCTGACCATAAAAATAATCTAGTTAGGATGCAGTACGCTACAATTGGGACATTCTCTAACTTATTTATTTCATCCTAACATGGCTCCTTGATCTTGCCTCTTGCTTTTATATCCGTCTCATCGCTGGTTGTTTTCACTGGGAGGCTCAGTCGATATGACGTCACTTCCGGTGCGCACCGGATTATGGGTCAGAATCGCCCAAATAGCGTGCTGTTTTCAACACTAAAAATCTCGGCCAGATGTAGTAGGCATCCAGGTATTTCTAACCATCCTAAATCTGGCCACAAGAATCAGGACATCCTAAATCTGTTTCTACCAAACTATATAGTAGATAGTATGGGGACTGGAACACAGGGAAAGTGTTTCCTTATTCTAATCAGATAGTAGTTGTGTGTGAGTTGATATATGGCTGTTTCTATGGTAACCACTAGAGAGGAGACAGGCTCTATTATGTGTTGGAGTCACATGTTCACTGCGTTCTAATCCCCATACTTCCCTACTATTTAGTATGCCAGAAAAAGATTTAGGATGTTCCAATAAATGCAGGTCAATTGTAGTGTGCTGAAAATACACAAATGCCCCACTAACTCCAATAGCATTTTGAAGTATTCCTCTTTATTCTTGACATTTCTCGACATGATGAAAATAAATCTTCCTTATCTGATTTTTTTCTCTCCTGTGGCCCTAAAACTCTTCTGTACTTTAGTATGTAGTGTAGTAAAAAGACTAAAACTCTTCTGTACTTTAGTATGTAGTGTAGTAAAAAGACTAAAACTCTTCTGTACTTTAGTATGTAGTGTAGTAAAAAGACTAAAACTCGTCTGTACTTTTAGTATGTACTTTAAAAAGAAAAAGTATGTGATTTGGAACGCAGGGAGTATGTTGAGCTCAGTATGAAATGTCTATGTATTAAACAGTCAACTCTACAGCATGAGTCCCTGAGTTAATCCTAACCACTCAGGATTCATGACAGTAGTTACCTGGTTAACCAACTAACAGTGACATCACCCCCCAGGTGAAGCTTACAGTAGTTACCTGTGTTACCTAGGTTGCGTTCTGAATCTCATACTTTCTACTATATAGTATGTAGAAAAAAGATTTAGGATGTCCCGATTCTTGTGGCCAGATTTAGGATGGTTAGAAGTACCCGGATGTCCTACTTCCTCCGGCCAAGATTGTTAGTGTTGAAAACTGCATCCTATTTGGGTGATTCTGACCCACAATCCAGTGCGCACGTGAAGTGACGTCACATCAACGAAGCCTCCATATGAAAACAAACGGGGATGTGACGGATATAAAAGCAAGAGGCAAGATCAAGGAGCCATGTTATGATGAAATAAGAGAGTAAAGTATGTCCCAATAGTATGCCTACTGCATCCTAACTAGATTATTTTTATCGTCGGATGTAGTATGTAGAATAGAGAGAAGAAAGAGGAGGAGATTCAGAACGCAACCATAGTAACAGTGACCTCATCCCCAGGTGTTCTCCGTGGAACAGGAAGCTTCTCTCATTGGACGCTGGGACAGAGCCTCTCTTCTTCTGCTGCAGGAAACCACCAAACGCTGCCCCCAGTGTGCAGTCCCTGTGGAGCGGAGCGGTACTGCAGACAGACAGACAGACAGACAGACAGACAGGCTGCATACAGACAGACAGACAGACAGACAGACAGGCTGCAGACAGACATACACACACACACTGGCTGTGTCTTGATTCAGGGGTTGCGGTCTTGGAACCGGCCTCGTAGGCTGCATTTGAAGACCGATTGCGTCATAGCGGCGCGCAAAGGCTGTCCCATTTGCAAGGCTCCTCGCAAGGCTCCTCATATGCGGTCGTGAAATGCAGCCTTCGTTTCACGGTTTTGAAGCAGTTTTGAAGGCTGCATCAGATGTATCCTTCGTGGCCCAACATATCCCATGATTCATTGCGTTTTTTTCAGAGATGGCATACAATAAAATAAAAAATAACCAAACAGCAACGTGTTGCTCCATCTTC
>CASHTC010001216.1:69093-78202 GCA_949357725.1 Hyperoplus immaculatus
CTGCAGGAACAAACTCCATCGCATCAGCCGGTGGTTGGAGTTCCTCATTCTGCTGATGAACACGAGCGGGTTATGGTCGGTGTAGACCACCAGGACCTGACTGGAAGAGACATACACATGGAAATGGTCGAGAGCAGAGATAAGGGCCAAGGCCTCTTTCTCGATGGTTGAATAATGCTTCTGATGAATGTCAAACTTCTTTGAAAAGTAGCAAACTGGATGCTCAACCCCTGACAGGTCATCTTGAAGCAGGGCAGCACCAACCCCAGCGTCGCTAGCATCGACAGCTAGTTTAAATGGCCGGCCGAAGTCAGGAGCAGCCAGTACTGGAGCACTAGCCAGAAGGGCCTTCAGATTCTCAAATGCCAACTGACACATCTCTGTCCAAACAAAATGGACCTTTGGGCTAAGTAAGCTAGTCAAGGGGGCAGCCACAGTAGCAAAGTTCTTGCAAAAACTCCGATAATAACCTGCCATACCAAGAAAACGTTTCAGCTCACGCCGAGAAGTAGGAACACTGAAACAGCGAATGGCCTCTACCTTAGCACTGATAGGACAGACTTCCCCCCGCCCAACAACCTTCCCCAGGTAGGTCACAGTGGCCTGTCCAAACTCACACTTGGCGAGGTTCACAGTCAAATTGGCAGCAGCCAACCTACCAAACACTTCCTCCACCTGAGCTATGTGCCGAGCCCAGGTGGAGCTATAAATAACAATGTCGTCAAGGTACGCTTCACAATCTGCAACCCCTTTCAACACCAGGTTAACAAGACGCTGGAATGTGGCAGGTGCATTTCGCATTCCGAAAGCCATCACTGTATACTGACAGAAGTCATCTGGAGTCACAAAAGCAGAGATTTCACGAGCTCTCCGAGTGAGAGGGACCTGCCAGTAGCCTTTGAGGAGGTCTAGCTTGGTGACGAAAGCAGCAGACCCTACTCTGTCAATGCAATCATCTAGACGGGGAAGAGGATAACAGTCAGGCTTTGTGACAGAATTTACCTTGCGAAGATCAGTACAAAAACGAGGTGTGCGATCTGACTTATCAACCAGCAAACACGGGGAGCTCCATGGGCTAGCACTAGGCTCTGCAATGCCATGTTGCAACATGTAATCCACTTCTTTACTCATCAGCTGGCGTTTCTCAGGATTTACTCTGTAAGGGTGTTGCCTAATAGGTGCAGCATCCCCTACATCAATGTCATGCTGGAGAACATTTGTACAAGTCGGCACGTCAGAAAACAGGGCAGGATGTTTACAGATAACCTCAATAACATCAGACCGATGTGATGACTCTAAATAAGACAGATGGACCTTCAAGCTGGCTAGGATTTCTGAGTTTGGAAGCCTACCATGAGGAACCCCACGTTCCACAACACCATCATTGTATTTTCCACCCACAGGAATCGAAGGGCTCAGCACAGCAACAGTCTTCACCCCTGATGGCCCAGCCTGGCTCCTCTCACAGTACTGTTTCAACAGATTAACATGACAGAGACGTGTTTTACGCCTCTGAGAAGCTAAGGTTGGATCTTTCCCCTGCTCACACTTGAGCTCGTCACAGGAGGGAAACACTTTACCAAACCCCAACATGTCACCCTTAGCTAAAAATGTGTCAAACAGGGCAATATCGGAATCGGCTTCTTTGTCGTGTGTCTTCTTCTTTGACATAGCACGGGTAGTAACACAGACAGGAAATGCTTCTGGGTACTGCTTCTCAAGTTCATCTGGGCTTTCGGACACTACAGGAACCAGAACAACCTCAGGAGCCGCAAGGACCCTACCACCGGCTAGGTCGTTTCCCAAGATGAAAGACACCCCTTTGATTGGAATGCTTGGACACACGAAGATGAAAGACACCCCTTTGATTGGAATGCTTGGACACACGGCTACAGCTACCTCCCCAGACACCAGACCTGTTTCAAGTTTAAGGTTATGCATAGGCAGGGACAAATACCCACCTCCAAACCCTTGGACGAGGACATTAGAGCCCAACTCAGACTGGTCAGTAAACTGTAAACAGTCCTGTAGAATCAAAGACTGAAAAGCACCGGAATCTCTCCAAATCTTAATCGGTTGCTTGTGTAAAGGGTCAGCGACAAGAGAAACAAAACCATCCATGAGGAAAGCCGAAGAGCCAGCCAGCTCATTCTTTTGAGCGGGTTGGTCCAGGTTTTGGGTGAGGGCACACTTCTTCACCGCTTTTAGTAAGGCAACAGGCTTAGGGTTAAACTCTTGTTTCTTACTCAATACAGGACAATCGGCAACAAAGTGACCACTTTTCTTGCAATAAAAACAAGTCTTTTCCGAGGGAGTACTCACAGTAGCCGACCTTCTAGTGAAAGCTGTAGAAACCGGGGGAGGAGATTTTGAAAACCGAGGTCTATTAAAATCAGCCCTTCCTTTCCTCTCACCTTGGCCGTCATCAAAGGTTACCTTGTTTGTCAATACAAACTCGTCTGCTAAAACAGCAGCTTTATCAAGAGAGGTTACTTTTTGCTGATTGAGATAATTACACACGGCACTAGGCTGACAATCTTTAAAGTCCTCCAGCAGCACTAATTGTCTAAGATCCTCCTTAGTTTCTGCCCTCTGTGATCTGCACCAAGAACTAAAACTGATCTCCTTCTCCCTCGCAAACTCCACATAAGTTTGGTCATCCTGTTTACTGAGTCCTCTAAACCGCTGGCGGTACGCCTCCGGAACAAGCTCATAAGTTCTTAGAATAGCGCTTTTAACTTTTTCATAGTCTTTGGTATCCTCAATACTTAAAGCAGTGTAAGCATCTTGTGCTTTTCCCACCAAAACGCTTTGCAAAAGTGATGTCCAGGCATGCCTTGGCCACTCTGAAACGGTGGCCACCCGTTCAAAATGAGCGAAGTACTTCTCAACATTTTTCTCAGCAAATGGAGGTACTAGTCTAATGTGTCTTGCTACATTAAACTGAGACGAGGCAGCATTAGATGAGCTCAGAGTAGCATGCTTAAACTCAAGGTCTTTAAGGAAACGCTCGTGCTCTAAGTGCATCTGCGTTTCTTTGAGGATACGATCTCTTTCTTTATCCTCTAGTTCTCTTTCTTTGAGGATACGCTCTTTTTCTAGTTCTTTTTCTTTGAGGATACGATCTTTCTCTTTATCCTCTAGCTCTTTTTCTAGTTCTTTTTCTTTGAGGATACGATCTCTCTTTATCCTCTAGCTCTTTTTCTAGTTGCCGTTCTCGAAAAGCCAACTCCTTCATCCTAAACTCAAGCACAGCCTCTGACATTTGAGGAAGAACAAGTTGTTGATATGTTGGCGAAGACGGTGGCTCTAGAACGCCTCTTTCTACTAGAATAGCCTTAAGTGCTTCTCTTAAACTATCTTTAAGGCGTTTATCACTGCTGGTTATCTCAATGTCATAATGACTGGCAAGGTTAAGGAGCTGTTCTTTAGAGAGCTGACATAGCAACTCCTCCGAGGGTGCGCTAATAAAGTCACCTAGAACTGTGGGTGCTGCCATAGTAGATAACTTTACTAGCCACAAAATAAACAAAACAAACAGACTACCCCAATGCTTTTACACCAGGTTCCAACTTAACCAGTATGCACAGTGTACACCTTACCAATACTACAGCTAGTCACAAATCATCTCTACTAAATGGGTTTTTTTTTTTTTTTTTAAAACCACGATCACAGAAATAGGCCTAGAACTCCCAACAACTACTAAGTAGCACAAAATATTACCCACACAGAAACTATTACCAAAATAGAACCTGCTGGTAATCCAACCTAAGGCAACACAACCTCAGGAGAACTAGCCTACAAAGTCAAGTTACACACCACCACTTGACACATCCACAAGCTGCAGAAAAAAAACTAAGTTAGGATCCAGGACACGTTACCACAACTGTCCCCATAAAGCAATCACTAACTCAGCTAACATTACAAATCAATCACTGATGGGCACAGTGAGCAAGCCTCCGAGTGCAAAAGATCACAAAAGCAAGCCCCCCTGGTACCTGCCTAACTTTAACCTAAACCTACCTGTCTTCTGAGGGTTACCGGGCTCGAGGCTTCTTTAAAGCAAAGCTCAGTTAACCTCAGACCAAGGCCCTGATGTGCTCGCCCCCACCAGAGACAAGTCTCCGCCCAGGATACCTCGAAAATAAAAAAGGCAAAATAACAAACAGTGCACTGATGGAAGGACAGATTGCTCTGCCCAGCTGGCACACTCCCTAACTAACCAGGGAGACCACTCACACTTTAAATCAAAAGCACTCAGATACTATACTCACCATACTCACCATGAGAAGAGCTACTCACAGCCACACTGCCAAACACCACCAAAGCATACGAAGTTTGTCTAGGGGACAAAGAGAAACAAATTAACTCAACAAAACTCATCCGGATTGATCCCGGCGAGACCCCAATATGTTACGACCCGGCTCGGGGAAGCAACATAAAGTACACGAAAGCAAGTTAAAGGTGTAAGAAAACTGCATTTATTGTAGCATAGGTTAAACCAAAAGGTGAGTGGGAGCCATGCTGCTGGCCCTGGCTGGAGAGAGTGAACCAATTAAGCCTCCAGGCTTAAATAGGCAGCGCAAGTGGCAGTTAACGAGGTGAGGGAGGGGCTGAAGGAGAGGCTTCAGGAGCTCTGCAACATAGAACAGACCTGCACATAACAGTGTGTGTGTGTGTGTGTGTGTGTGTGTGTGTGTGTGTGTTGTATACTTTGTCCTTATCATATTATGATGTGGATGTGTATGACTGCTGTGTGTTTGAGGTGGTGGTCTGAGGGGCCGTAGGCGCTGAATGGCAGCCACGCGTCCGTCAGTCTGCCCCAGGGCAGCTGTGGCTACTATGGTAGTTTACCACCACCATGTATGACTGTGTGTGAATGAATGGAACCTGGAACCCTGTAACGAGCTTTGAGGGACTAGAAAAGAGCTAGATAAATCCAATCCATCATTATTACCTCATCGACAATGTTCTCATGATATGAAATGTTAACTTAATATAAATACAAAAAAGTCACAAACAGCAAAATGCTGCAGAAATTTAAAAGTGCATTTAGTTCCATAGTGTGTGTAGATCTGCTGATGGCTCTGTTAATGTGTCCCTGTGTGTGTGTGTGTGTGTGTGTGTGTGTGTGTGTGTGTGTGTGTGTGTGTGTGTGTGTGTGTGTGTGTGTGTGTGTGTGTAGGGTCCATGAAAACTCCCTGGCTAATGCAGTGATGCAGCAGGCTTCAGTCATTCTGAGGGTTGAGGACTCGATGCCTTTCCTCAGACGTTTCTATGACAACCATTACATCGCCACACACTGCGCGCCATTGGCCGACGCCTACAACGATGACATCACCACTAACAGCCGTAACCATGACGAGATGACACGCATCACCACGGAGATCAAAGTGTGTATTACAGTGTTTATGAATTTTTATTTTCAGTCTGATTTCTGTAAAAACTTTACAGAGGCTTTAAAGGATGTGTGTGTTTGTGTGTGTGTGCGTGTATGTCTGTGTGTGTGTGTGTGTGTGTGTGTGTGTGTGTGCGTGCGTGTGTGTGTGTGTGTGTGTGTGTGTGTGTGTGCGTGTGTGTGTGTGTGTAGGAGACTCTGGATAACTTCCTGCAGCTGCAGAAAGACGTGGAAACAGTTTCTGGGTGAGAACCAAAAACGTTTCATTATAAAAACTTGAAATAAGGGGGCGCCCTTAGCTCAGTTGGTAGGGCGTCCCCCCCCTTAGCTCAGTTGGTAGGGCGTCCCCCCCCTTAGCTCAGTTGGTAGGGCGTCCCCCCCATGGGCCCTTAGCTCAGTTGGTAGGGCGTCCCCCCCATGGGCCCTTAGCTCAGTTGGTAGGGCGTCCCCCCCCCCTTAGCTCAGTTGGTAGGGCGTCCCCCCCCCATGGGCCCTTAGCTCAGTTGGTAGGGCGTCCCCCCCCCCCCCCTTAGCTCAGTTGGTAGGGCGTCCCCCCCCCCCTTAGCTCAGTTGGTAGGGCGTCCCCCCCTTAGCTCAGTTGGTAGGGCGTCCCCCCCCCTTAGCTCAGTTGGTAGGGCGTCCCCCCCTTAGCTCAGTTGGTAGGGCGTCCCCCCCCCATGGGCCCTTAGCTCAGTTGGTAGGGCGTCCCCCCCTTAGCTCAGTTGGTAGGGCGTCCCCCCCCATGGGCCCTTAGCTCAGTGGGTAGGGTGTCCCCCCCCCATGGGCCCTTAGCTCAGTTGGTAGGGCGTCCCCCCCTTAGCTCAGTTGGTAGGGCGTCCCCCCCCCCCCCCCTTAGCTCAGTTGGTAGGGTGTCCCCCCCCCCATGGGCCCTTAGCTCAGTTGGTAGGGCGTCCCCCCCTCCCCCCCATGGGCCTCGGCCAGCAGCAGACCCGGGTTGGATTCCAGCCCGCGGTCGTTCTCTGCACGTCACTCCCCTCTCTGCCCCATTTCACCTCTGTCTCTACACTATCAATAAAGCATAAAAATGCCAAAAAATATCTTAAAAAAAAAAAAAAGCTTGAAATAAAATATTATCATTATGATTATTAAATCTATACTACGAGGAACTTTCAGTGTGTGTTCATTCTAGCGCCCCCTTTGGACTAAAGCGGTAGTGTTTTTACCACGCCAGCTGTTGTTCCTGGGTGAGCGTATACCCATGACAAAGGCATTAAGAAAAACTATATAAAAATAGCATTCTTTGCACTGATGGTCTGGTTTGCTGTTACATGTAATTTATGATCGTCAGAGGAAAAATGAGACTGTTTCAGAAATATTTAAAAGTTCCTTTAAAAGTTCCTCGTAGAGACTTTAAATGAATATGTGTCATGTGACGTGATCCCTGCTCTGTGATTGGCTAATGATAAAGACATGTATTCCTGTGTAGAGCGCAGACGGACCGGGCCGATGAGGTCACCTGTATCCGGGCAGAACTGAAGGAGCTTCGAGTTCTGATGAAACAGCTGATTCAGAACCAGACTGACCCTGGAGCAGCGGCTAGGCAGGAAGCACTGGGGCCTACCTGACAGATCACCTCTCTGACACACACACACACACACACAGACACACACACACACACACACACACACACACACAGACAGACACAGACACACACACACACAGGCAGACAGACACACAGAGGCAGACAGACACACAGACAGACTGACAGACAGACAGACACACACACACACACACACACACACACACAGACACACACACACACAGGCAGACAGACACACAGAGGCAGACAGACACACAGACAGACAGACACACACACACACACACACACACACACACACACACCCTTTGAAGCCTCTGTAAACCTCTAGTGAAGTCTCAGGAAGTTTTTACAAAAATCTGAATGAAAATAAAAACCAAAACACAGAAAAAAGATTCAGAAAGAGAAATACGTTATAGATCTCTTCTGTCTGTCTGTCTGTCTGTCTGTCTGTCTGTCTGTCTGCCTGTCTGTCCTCTTCACAGCAGACCCGGTTTAGAATCCAGCCCGGGTCGTTCTCTGCATGTCATTCCCCTGTCTGTCTGTCTGTCTGTCTGTCTGTCTGTCTGTCTGTCTGTCTGTCTGCCTGTCTGTCCTCTTCACAGCAGACCCGGGTTAGAATCCAGCCCGGGTGGTTCTCTGCATGTCATTCCCCTCTCTGTCTGTCTGTCTGTCTGTCTGTCTGTCTGTCTGTCTGTCTGTCTGTCTGTCCTCTTCACAGCAGACCCGGGTTAGAATCCAGCCCGGGTGGTTCTCTGCATGTCATTCCCCTCTCTGTCTGTCTGTCTGTCTGTCTGTCTGTCTGTCTGTCTGTCTGCCTGTCTGTCCTCTTCACAGCAGACCCGGGTTAGAATCCAGCCCGGGTCGTTCTCTGCATGTCATTCCCCTCTCTGTCTGTCTGTCTGTCTGTCTGTCCTCTTCACAGCAGACCCAGGTTAGAATCCAGCCCGGGTCGTTCTCTGCATGTCATTCCCCTCTCTGACACATTTCCTCTCTGTCTCTTCACACTGTCAATAAGAATAATGTCGCATTGAAAACACCAAAACAAGAATCTTTAAAAAAATATTAAATGTGTCGAAAACGTTTCTACCTCTGTGTGAATCCTGTTTATGTGTCAGTCAGATATAAAGCGATAGTTCAGTCAGATATAAAGCGATAGTTCAGTCAGATATAAAGCGATAGTTCAGTCAGATATAAAGCGATTGTTAAGTCACATTGGAAGCTTTCTGATCCAGATTGTAGGCCTAATTATACTGTTAATATTGAATAAATATTGTTAATGTTAACTTTGCTGATTTCTCTTTCAGTGTGTTTGATTAAATAAAATGACCTGATGTGTGGACGTATTACATTCTCTGTCTCTGTGTGATTCAGTTGATCCTAATACGAATAGTGATGAGAATGATTATGGGACGTTCTGTTGATGTTAAGTGTTTAGAAGTTTAGATTTCTGGTTCAGAATATCGAAGAAAAAAAATAATGTTGAGATAATGTCCGTTAAAGATGGTTGTATAGGAGAAATATACAGACGCAAACAGACAAGGTTTAGTCAAATAAACCCCTGAATGTACATGTTGGACCTTTGACTTGTACTAGTATGAAGCAATACGTTTTATTGGAGATAAATGGACGCAACATAACGCTGATAAAACGATGTTTTCCTTCTTTGCATGTTTTAATATTTTTAAGCCGTTGATATTTTCCCGCGACCGGCCTCTTCGCCCCGCCCCTCAGCTGTTGGTGACTTGTGCTTCCGGGTTCTTCTCCGCTGAGAGGGAGGAAAGATGGCGGCGGCTCAGACGGACAGAGAAACTGCTTCTCCGGGCTCCGAGTTCCTGCACTTCTCGGCCAAAGACACCGCGGCGGTAAGAGGCTTAGCCCTGACGTCACGCCGAGCCTGTCTGTGGCGCTGTCATGACGGCAGACGCACCAGTTTCACCTGTCCGCCGACGCGTTTAGCGGCGACAACACCGAGCTAATGCTAATGATCCACTACCTGTCTGTACTGTGTGTGAGCTGACAAATAAATCCAGCCTAGGCTCTGTAAACTGGTATGTAAACAACAGACCAACCGTAGCTAGCAACATGCCCGTTTACAAAGCCTAGGCTGTGTATTAACCCTGTTTACAGAGCCTGGGCTGTGTATTAACCCT
>CASHTC010001217.1:0-35000 GCA_949357725.1 Hyperoplus immaculatus
CACCCCCTGCTTCATCCGACGACTGGGCAGTTGAACTGGGGTGCCAAAAGTAATGCACGGACCGGCGCACGCTGTCAGCAGCTTCTCATTCCATATTACCACGTGATTTGTTTTCTTGACTTAAATTGCCCTAAATAGGGTTCTGTATTTCTTGTCTTGAGTTTTTCATTACTTCTATGTTAAAGAGCATTCCGATCCTTTGAATTTATCCAGAGTAATTAATTACATGATTTAGGATTGCCCTGGAAAGGGTTTTGTATTTCCGGTCTTAGAATTTATCCAGAGTTATTAGTTACATGACTTAGGATTGCCCTCGAAAGGGTTCTGTATTTCAGGTCTTTAGAATTAGTCCAGAGCGATTTGTTACTTGATTTAGGATTTGCCCCAAAAAGGGTTCTGTATTTCAGGTCTTTTGGATATATCCAGAGTGATTTGTTACTTGACTTAGGTTATTCTTTTGCCCTAGAAAGGGTTCTGTATTTCAGGACTTCAAATTGCCCTAGAAAAGGTTCCGTATTTCAGGTTTTTTTTAAAATTTAATCAGCGTGATTATTTACATGACTTCGAATTGCCCTAAAAGGGTTATGTATTTCCGGTCTTTTGAATTTTATTCAGAGTGGTTTGTTACTTGACTTAGGTTTTTCTTTTTCCTAGAAAGGGTTCTGTATTTCAGGATTTCGAATTGCCCTAGAAAGGGTTCTGTATTTCAGGTCCTTTTTGAATTTAACCAGAGTGATTAGTTACATGACTTCGGATTGCCTGGAAAAGGGTTCTGTATTTCAGGTCTTTTGAGTATTTTTACTCTAGGTTTTGAATAAACGTGTTTAAATAACTTAGTTATTTTTGTGGATAAATCCTAAATTTAGGGATACATTTCATCAGTAGTGGACCTCGGGAATCACAGAGTGTTTCGGCCATTTATCACCAGACACTCTCCTCCGAGGGAGGCCCCCCCGTGGTGATCAAATCACGGGGTGTATCCGGTTTTTATGCCAATTGTATTCTAAAATTCCTCGTTTTTGATCTACCCATACCGGGTTTCGGTAGGAACTTTGAGAGAATACATTTTGAAGTAGAATCCTGTCAGCATTTATTGGATAGAATTGGTCGTTAGCGGGTTTGTTATTTAAGAGTGGTTAGGGTTAGGCAAAGTTCGGCGACTAGGGTTAGGATAAGAGGTTATGGTAGGGTTGTTATTGAGACGTCAGGGTTAGGTTTAGGTAAACGACGGCGGTTAGGGTTAGGATAAAGGTAGGTTGTTATCGAGACGACAGGGTTAGGTTTAGGTAAAGGTCGACGGTTAGGGTTAGGGGTTAGGGTTAGGGGTTAGGGTAAGGGTTAGGGTTAGGGAAGGGTTAGGGTTAGGGTTAGGGTAAGGGTTAGGGTTAGGGTTAGGGTCAGGGGTTAGGGTTAGGGTTAGGGAAGGGTTAGGGTTAGGGTTAGGGTTAGGGTTAGGGTCAGGGTTAGGGTTAGGGGTTAGGGTCAGGGTTAGGTTAAGAGCAATCTGCCCACTTTTCAAAAGTGGTTTTTTGGACGTAAATTTTGAACGCAGAGGGGCAACCTCATACCGAGACCATCCATGGATACCTTGGGACCAGGCGCATTGGCCGAAAAAGTTTCGTCCCCCTGGTGGCGATTTTGGGTACTGCAATCGCGATTTGAAAAGTTTGAAGCTCCGTAACTCCCCAACGCAGAGGGGCAACACAATTCCAAGCAGTGCCTGTTGTAGCCCTTGGCCAGGACTACATGCTCACCAATTTTTAGCCATTTCCGAGAAACTTTTTTTAACATGGAAAAACAGGTTTTTTGGGAATAACGTCCGGTAGGGGAGGGGCAACTGCACAAGATTTTTAACCAAGATACTAGGCGTGGGGACGGATCAGAATCCGTTGAAATTTTGGTTCTATGTTGTTTCTATCCCGAGTTATGGCCAATTTGGTCTGCGCATGCGCAGTAGAGTTTTGGCCCATAATATGTCAGTTGAAAGAGGGGCTCTTCCTGATTCCAAATCCGTTGAAAGTAGGTCTCTATGACCTTCTTATCAGAAGTTATGGCCAAATGAGTACAAGTGAAATTGTGTGAAAATTTGACTAAGTGTTGAGTCCAAAAAAAAAAAGTTCCCCCAGGAAGTGTCTAGGAGCACGTTTCAGGCCATTTTGAGTGGTCTGGTAATGGTCTGTGGTGAAGTTTTTTAAAAACCCTATATAAAATATTTTTTTGTAAAAAATTTGACTAAGTGTGGAGTCGAAAATGGTTTTTCCAAAAAGTATTTAGGAGCACGTTTCAGGCCATTTTGAGTCGTCTGGTAATGGTCTGTGGTGAAGTTTTTTAAAAAGGGTTAGGGTTAGGGTTAGGGTTAGGGTTAGGGTTAGGGTTAGGGTTAGGGTTAGGGTTAGGGGGTTAGGGTTAGGGTTAGGGTTAGGGTTAGGGTTAGGGTTAGGGTTAGGGTTAGGGTTAGGGTTAGGGTTAGGGTTAGGGTTAGGGTTAGGGTTAGGGTTAGGGTTAGGGTTAGGGTTAGGGGTTAGGGTTAGGGTTAGGGTTAGGGTTAGGGTTAGGGTTAGGGTTAGGGTTAGGGTTAGGGTTAGGGTTAGGGTTAGGGTTTAGGGTTAGGGTTAGGGTTAGGGTTAGGGTTAGGGTTAGGGTTAGGGTTAGGGTTAGGGTTAGGGTTAGGGTTAGGGTTAGGGTTAGGGTTAGGGTTAGGGTTAGGGTTAGGTTAAGAGCAATCTGCCCACTTTTCAAAAGTGGTTTTTTGGACGTAAATTTTGAACGCAGAGGGGCAACCTCATACCGAGACCATCCATGGATACCTTGGGACCAGGCGCATTGGCCGAAAAAGTTTCGTCCCCCTGGTGGCGATTTTGGGTACTGCAATCGCGATTTGAAAAGTTTGAAGCTCCGTAACTCCCCAACGCAGAGGGGCAACACAATTCCAAGCAGTGCCTGTTGTAGCCCTTGGCCAGGACTACATGCTCACCAATTTTTAGCCATTTCCGAGAAACTTTTTTTAACATGGAAAAACAGGTTTTTTGGGAATAACGTCCGGTAGGGGAGGGGCAACTGCACAAGATTTTTAACCAAGATACTAGGCGTGGGGACGGATCAGAATCCGTTGAAATTTTGGTTCTATGTTGTTTCTATCCCGAGTTATGGCCAATTTGGTCTGCGCATGCGCAGTAGAGTTTTGGCCCATAATATGTCAGTTGAAAGAGGGGCTCTTCCTGATTCCAAATCCGTTGAAAGTAGGTCTCTATGACCTTCTTATCAGAAGTTATGGCCAAATGAGTACAAGTGAAATTGTGTGAAAATTTGACTAAGTGTTGAGTCCAAAAAAAAAAAGTTCCCCCAGGAAGTGTCTAGGAGCACGTTTCAGGCCATTTTGAGTGGTCTGGTAATGGTCTGTGGTGAAGTTTTTTAAAAACCCTATATAAAATATTTTTTTGTAAAAAATTTGACTAAGTGTGGAGTCGAAAATGGTTTTT
Organism: Hyperoplus immaculatus; assembly: GCA_949357725.1. Lineage (NCBI taxonomy): Eukaryota > Metazoa > Chordata > Actinopteri > Uranoscopiformes > Ammodytidae > Hyperoplus > Hyperoplus immaculatus. The sequence goes on from CASHTC010001217.1 coordinate 3,480, forward strand.
CCAAAAAGTATTTAGGAGCACGTTTCAGGCCATTTTGAGTCGTCTGGTAATGGTCTGTGGTGAAGTTTTTTAAAAAGGGTTAGGGTTAGGGTTAGGGTTAGGGTTAGGGTTAGGGTTAGGGTTAGGGTTAGGGTTAGGGGGTTAGGGTTAGGGTTAGGGTTAGGGTTAGGGTTAGGGTTAGGGTTAGGGTTAGGGTTAGGGTTAGGGTTAGGGTTAGGGTTAGGGTTAGGGTTAGGGTTAGGGTTAGGGTTAGGGGTTAGGGTTAGGGTTAGGGTTAGGGTTAGGGTTAGGGTTAGGGTTAGGGTTAGGGTTAGGGTTAGGGTTAGGGTTAGGGTTAGGGTTAGGGTTAGGGTTTAGGGTTAGGGTTAGGGTTAGGGTTAGGGTTAGGGTTAGGGTTAGGGTTAGGGTTAGGGTTAGGGTTAGGTTAAGAGCAATCTGCCCACTTTTCAAAAGTGGTTTTTTGGACGTAAATTTTGAACGCAGAGGGGCAACCTCATACCGAGACCATCCATGGATACCTTGGGACCAGGCGCATTGGCCGAAAAAGTTTCGTCCCCCTGGTGGCGATTTTGGGTACTGCAATCGCGATTTGAAAAGTTTGAAGCTCCGTAACTCCCCAACGCAGAGGGGCAACACAATTCCAAGCAGTGCCTGTTGTAGCCCTTGGCCAGGACTACATGCTCACCAATTTTTAGCCATTTCCGAGAAACTTTTTTTAACATGGAAAAACAGGTTTTTTGGGAATAACGTCCGGTAGGGGAGGGGCAACTGCACAAGATTTTTAACCAAGATACTAGGCGTGGGGACGGATCAGAATCCGTTGAAATTTTGGTTCTATGTTGTTTCTATCCCGAGTTATGGCCAATTTGGTCTGCGCATGCGCAGTAGAGTTTTGGCCCATAATATGTCAGTTGAAAGAGGGGCTCTTCCTGATTCCAAATCCGTTGAAAGTAGGTCTCTATGACCTTCTTATCAGAAGTTATGGCCAAATGAGTACAAGTGAAATTGTGTGAAAATTTGACTAAGTGTTGAGTCCAAAAAAAAAAAGTTCCCCCAGGAAGTGTCTAGGAGCACGTTTCAGGCCATTTTGAGTGGTCTGGTAATGGTCTGTGGTGAAGTTTTTTAAAAACCCTATATAAAATATTTTTTTGTAAAAAATTTGACTAAGTGTGGAGTCGAAAATGGTTTTTCCAAAAAGTATTTAGGAGCACGTTTCAGGCCATTTTGAGTCGTCTGGTAATGGTCTGTGGTGAAGTTTTTTAAAAAGGGTTAGGGTTAGGGTTAGGGTTAGGGTTAGGGTTAGGGTTAGGGTTAGGGTTAGGGTTAGGGGGTTAGGGTTAGGGTTAGGGTTAGGGTTAGGGTTAGGGTTAGGGTTAGGGTTAGGGTTAGGGTTAGGGTTAGGGTTAGGGTTAGGGTTAGGGTTAGGGTTAGGGTTAGGGTTAGGGTTAGGGTTAGGGTTAGGGTTAGGATAAGGGGGTTTCAACCAGGATGGCCCGAAGGGCCATCGTCGAATAACCCTCCTTGAAAAGGTAAAGTTTACATTTAAAGTGGCCTACTATGCTAATTTTGGGATGGGCTTTCCTATGGTGCGACCCCCGAGGCTCTACGTGCTTTCCTTCTTTGAGTTTTGAGCGTTTTTTCAAGCCATTGGGCCGGGCATGCCAGTGCCGGGCATGCCAGTGGGCCTGGCATGCTAAGGCCGGGCATGCCAGTGGGCCTGGCATGCCAGTGCCGGGCATGCTAGGGACGGGCATGCCAGTGCCGGGCGTGACAGTGCCGGGTTAGGGTTAGCATGCCAGGGCCGGGCATGCCAGTGCCGGGCGTGCAAGTGCCGGGTTAGGGTTAGCGTGCCAGTGCCGGGCATGCCAGTGCCCGGCGCACTGGCATGCCCGGCCCTAGCATGCCAGGCCCACTGGCATGCTAGGGCCGGGCATGCCAGTGCCGGGCATGCCAGTGCCGGGCGTGCCAGTACCGGGTTAGGGTTAGCGTGCCAGTGCGCCGGGCATGCCAGTGGGCCTGGCATGCCAGTGGGCCTGGCATGCCAGTGCTGGTCATGCCAGTGGGCCGGGCATGCTAGGGCCGGGCATGCCAGTTACACAATAATAGAAATACTAAATTCATTGTATGTGTTGAATATAGAGTTAAACATTAAAGGTGCTGTAAGCGGAACGGTTCTTTTAGCTAACTTCCTGTCTGTTACTCCAGTTAGCAGTCCCCTCGCTCGTCCCTACGTCACCACATTAATGCACTGCGGTCTTCAAGCAGCAAGTTATCTAGCATCATCTCAGATCCATAAGTGTGATAAGGGTTAGGGTTAGGGTTAGGGTTAGGGTTAGGATAAAGGGGTTTCAACCAGGATGGCCATCGTCGAATAACCCTCCTTGAAAAGGTAAAGTTGACATTTAAAGTGGCCAACTATACTAATTTTGGGATGGGCTTTCCTATGGTGCTACCCCCGAGGCTCTACGTGCTTTCCTTCTTTGAGTTTTGAGCGTTTTTATGTTTAAAAGTTCTGTATCTCCTGAACGGAAGGTCGTAGTGACTGGGAGACAACTCCAGTGTGTTCAGCGTACCCAAATTATGTCTAACGGAACCGGTTTCAAGTCTCTAGGACCTACGGTTCTGGAGTTATAAGCGAAAACGTTCGCCCAATAGGAATGAATGGCGTCATTGAAAATTTCTCTAAGTGCTGAGTCCAAAAAAAAAGTTCCCACAGAAAGTGTCTAGGAGCACGTTTCAGGCCATTTTGAGTCGTTTGGTAATGGTCTGTGGAGTACTGAGATTAGGAGCGGCTCAGAGCGGTTAGGTGCGCTTAAACCGTACCCTATCCAACTTTTGGCAAATGAAAAGCCAAACGACCCGGACCGAACCGCTCCGATCCGACCCGGTCTACTCGGTGGAAACGAGGCATAACACTCCAGGGTCATAGTTCACGGCCCCATGAGGCCACACAAATAGTTTCAGGACATTCTGATGTGTAGTTTCAGAATAAAAGCCCATTAGATATTGAAAATATGAGAGAAATTAGATGTGATTTTTGATTCAATTTTTTTTTTTAAACGCCCTGTTATTCCAGAGTCATTCCACTCCATGGTCATAGTTCACGACCCCATGACCTCACCCAAGAAGTTTCAGGACATTCTGTACTTTCAGAATAAAAGCCCACTAGATATTGAAAATATGAGAGGGTTAGGGTTAGGGTTAGGGTTAGGGTTAGGGTTAGGGTTAGGGTTAGGGTTAGGGTTAGGGTTAGGGGTTAGGGTTAGGGTTAGGGTTAGGGTTAGGGTTAGGGTTAGGGTTAGGGTTAGGGTCAGGGTTAGGGTTAGGGTTAGGGTTAGGGTTAGGGTTAGGGTTAGGGTTAGGGTTAGGGTTAGGTAGTTTGAGCTATCTCGGTGACACCCCCTGCTTCATCCGACGACTGGGCAGTTGAACTGGGGTGCCAAAAGGTAATGCACGGACCGGCGCACGCTGTCAGCAGCTTCTCATTCCATATTACCCACGTGATTTGTTTTCTTGACTTAAATTGCCCTAAATAGGGTTCTGTATTTCTTGTCTTGAGTTTTTCATTACTTCTATGTTAAAGAGCATTCCGATCCTTTGAATTTATCCAGAGTAATTAATTACATGATTTAGGATTGCCCTGGAAAGGGTTTTGTATTTCCGGTCTTAGAATTTATCCAGAGTTATTAGTTACATGACTTAGGATTGCCCTCGAAAGGGTTCTGTATTTCAGGTCTTTAGAATTAGTCCAGAGCGATTTGTTACTTGATTTAGGATTGCCCCAAAAAGGGTTCTGTATTTCAGGTCTTTTGGATATATCCAGAGTGATTTGTTACTTGACTTAGGTTATTCTTTTGCCCTAGAAAGGGTTCTGTATTTCAGGACTTCAAATTGCCCTAGAAAAGGTTCCGTATTTCAGGTTTTTTTTAAAATTTAATCAGCGTGATTATTTACATGACTTCGAATTGCCCTAAAAGGGTTATGTATTTCCGGTCTTTTGAATTTATTCAGAGTGGTTTGTTACTTGACTTAGGTTTTTCTTTTTCCTAGAAAGGGTTCTGTATTTCAGGATTTCGAATTGCCCTAGAAAGGGTTCTGTATTTCAGGTCCTTTTTGAATTTAACCAGAGTGATTAGTTACATGACTTCGGATTGCCCTGGAAAGGGTTCTGTATTTCAGGTCTTTTGAGTATTTTTACTCTAGGTTTGAATAAACGTGTTTAAATAACTAGTTATTTTTGTGGATAAATCCTAAATTTAGGGATACATTTCATCAGTAGTGGACCTCGGAATCACAGAGTGTTTCGGCCATTTATCACCAGACACTCTCCTCCGAGGGAGGCCCCCCCCGTGGTGATCAAATCACGGGGTGTATCCGGTTTTATGCCAATTGTATTCTAAAATTCCTCGTTTTTGATCTACCCATACCGGGTTTCGGTAGGAACTTTGAGAGAATACATTTTGAAGTAGAATCCTGTCAGCATTTATTGGATAGAATTGGTCGTTAGCGGGTTTGTTATTTAAGAGTGGTTAGGGTTAGGCAAAGTTCGGCGACTAGGGTTAGGATAAGAGGTTATGGTAGGGTTGTTATTGAGACGTCAGGGTTAGGTTTAGGTAAACGACGGCGGTTAGGGTTAGGATAAAGGTAGGGTTGTTATCGAGACGACAGGGTTAGGTTTAGGTAAAGGTCGACGGTTAGGGTTAGGGGTTAGGGTTAGGGGTTAGGGTAAGGGTTAGGGTTAGGGAAGGGTTAGGGTTAGGGTTAGGGTAAGGGTTAGGGTTAGGGTTAGGGTCAGGGGTTAGGGTTAGGGTTAGGGAAGGGTTAGGGTTAGGGTTAGGGTTAGGGTTAGGGTCAGGGTTAGGGTTAGGGGTTAGGGTCAGGGTTAGGTTAAGAGCAATCTGCCCACTTTTCAAAAGTGGTTTTTTGGACGTAAATTTTGAACGCAGAGGGGCAACCTCATACCGAGACCATCCATGGATACCTTGGGACCAGGCGCATTGGCCGAAAAAGTTTCGTCCCCCTGGTGGCGATTTTGGGTACTGCAATCGCGATTTGAAAAGTTTGAAGCTCCGTAACTCCCCAACGCAGAGGGGCAACACAATTCCAAGCAGTGCCTGTTGTAGCCCTTGGCCAGGACTACATGCTCACCAATTTTTAGCCATTTCCGAGAAACTTTTTTTAACATGGAAAAACAGGTTTTTTGGGAATAACGTCCGGTAGGGGAGGGGCAACTGCACAAGATTTTTAACCAAGATACTAGGCGTGGGGACGGATCAGAATCCGTTGAAATTTTGGTTCTATGTTGTTTCTATCCCGAGTTATGGCCAATTTGGTCTGCGCATGCGCAGTAGAGTTTTGGCCCATAATATGTCAGTTGAAAGAGGGGCTCTTCCTGATTCCAAATCCGTTGAAAGTAGGTCTCTATGACCTTCTTATCAGAAGTTATGGCCAAATGAGTACAAGTGAAATTGTGTGAAAATTTGACTAAGTGTTGAGTCCAAAAAAAAAAAGTTCCCCCAGGAAGTGTCTAGGAGCACGTTTCAGGCCATTTTGAGTGGTCTGGTAATGGTCTGTGGTGAAGTTTTTTAAAAACCCTATATAAAATATTTTTTTGTAAAAAATTTGACTAAGTGTGGAGTCGAAAATGGTTTTTCCAAAAAGTATTTAGGAGCACGTTTCAGGCCATTTTGAGTCGTCTGGTAATGGTCTGTGGTGAAGTTTTTTAAAAAGGGTTAGGGTTAGGGTTAGGGTTAGGGTTAGGGTTAGGGTTAGGGTTAGGGTTAGGGTTAGGGGGTTAGGGTTAGGGTTAGGGTTAGGGTTAGGGTTAGGGTTAGGGTTAGGGTTAGGGTTAGGGTTAGGGTTAGGGTTAGGGTTAGGGTTAGGGTTAGGGTTAGGGTTAGGGTTAGGGTTAGGGTTAGGGTTAGGGGTTAGGGTTAGGGTTAGGGTTAGGGTTAGGGTTAGGGTTAGGGTTAGGGTTAGGGTTAGGGTTAGGGTTAGGGTTAGGGTTAGGGTTTAGGGTTAGGGTTAGGGTTAGGGTTAGGGTTAGGGTTAGGGTTAGGGTTAGGGTTAGGGTTAGGGTTAGGGTTAGGGTTAGGGTTAGGGTTAGGGTTAGGGTTAGGGTTAGGGTTAGGTTAAGAGCAATCTGCCCACTTTTCAAAAGTGGTTTTTTGGACGTAAATTTTGAACGCAGAGGGGCAACCTCATACCGAGACCATCCATGGATACCTTGGGACCAGGCGCATTGGCCGAAAAAGTTTCGTCCCCCTGGTGGCGATTTTGGGTACTGCAATCGCGATTTGAAAAGTTTGAAGCTCCGTAACTCCCCAACGCAGAGGGGCAACACAATTCCAAGCAGTGCCTGTTGTAGCCCTTGGCCAGGACTACATGCTCACCAATTTTTAGCCATTTCCGAGAAACTTTTTTTAACATGGAAAAACAGGTTTTTTGGGAATAACGTCCGGTAGGGGAGGGGCAACTGCACAAGATTTTTAACCAAGATACTAGGCGTGGGGACGGATCAGAATCCGTTGAAATTTTGGTTCTATGTTGTTTCTATCCCGAGTTATGGCCAATTTGGTCTGCGCATGCGCAGTAGAGTTTTGGCCCATAATATGTCAGTTGAAAGAGGGGCTCTTCCTGATTCCAAATCCGTTGAAAGTAGGTCTCTATGACCTTCTTATCAGAAGTTATGGCCAAATGAGTACAAGTGAAATTGTGTGAAAATTTGACTAAGTGTTGAGTCCAAAAAAAAAAAGTTCCCCCAGGAAGTGTCTAGGAGCACGTTTCAGGCCATTTTGAGTGGTCTGGTAATGGTCTGTGGTGAAGTTTTTTAAAAACCCTATATAAAATATTTTTTTGTAAAAAATTTGACTAAGTGTGGAGTCGAAAATGGTTTTTCCAAAAAGTATTTAGGAGCACGTTTCAGGCCATTTTGAGTCGTCTGGTAATGGTCTGTGGTGAAGTTTTTTAAAAAGGGTTAGGGTTAGGGTTAGGGTTAGGGTTAGGGTTAGGGTTAGGGTTAGGGTTAGGGTTAGGGGGTTAGGGTTAGGGTTAGGGTTAGGGTTAGGGTTAGGGTTAGGGTTAGGGTTAGGGTTAGGGTTAGGGTTAGGGTTAGGGTTAGGGTTAGGGTTAGGGTTAGGGTTAGGGTTAGGGTTAGGGTTAGGGGGTTAGGGTTAGGGTTAGGGTTAGGGTTAGGGTTAGGGTTAGGGTTAGGGTTAGGGTTAGGGTTAGGGTTAGGGTTAGGGTTAGGGTAGGGTTAGGGTTAGGGGTTAGGGTTAGGGTTAGGGTTAGGGTTAGGGTTAGGGTTAGGGTTAGGGTTAGGGTTAGGGTTAGGGTTAGGGTTAGGGTTAGGGTTAGGGTTAGGGTTAGGGTTAGGGGTTAGGGTTAGGGTTAGGGTTAGGGTTAGGGTTAGGGTTAGGGTTAGGGTTAGGGTTAGGGTTAGGGTTAGGGTTAGGGTTAGGGTTAGGATAAGGGGGTTTTAACCAGGATGGCCCAAAGGGCCATCGTCAAATAACTCTCCTTGAAAAGGTAAAGTTGACATTTAAAGTGGCCTACTAGACTAATTTTGGGATGGGCTTTCCAATGGTGCTACCCCCGAGGCTCTAGGAGCTTTGGTTTCCGAGTTATGAGTGTTTTTATGTTTAAAAGTTCTGTATCTCCTGAACGGAAGGTCGTAGAGACTCGGGGACAACTCCAGTGTGTTCAGCGTGGCCGAATTATGTCAGACAGAACTTGGTTTCAAGTCTCTAGGACCTACGGTTCTGGAGTTATAAGCGAAAACGTCGGCCCAATGGGAATGAATGGGCGTCATTGAAAATATCTCTAAGTGTTGAGTCCAAAAAAAAAAAGTTCCCCCAGGAAGTGTCTATGAGCACGTTTCAGGCCATTTCGAGTGGTCTGGTAATGGTCTGTAGTGAAGTTTTCTAAAAACCCTATGTAAAAAGTTGGAATCTGAATGTGGAATCTGAATGTGGAATGTGGAATCTGAATGTGGAATCTGAATGTGGAATGTGGAATCTGAATGTGGAATCTGAATGTGGAATCTGAATGTGGAATGTGGAATCTGAATGTGGAATCTGAATGTGGAATCTGAATGTGGAATGTGGAATCTGAATGTGGAAGCTGAATGTGGAATGTGGAATCTGAATGTGGAAGCTGGGCTAGGATAAGGGCCATCGTCAAATAACTCTCCTTGAAAAGGTAAAGTTGACATTTAAAGTGGCCTACTAGACTAATTTTGGGATGGGCTTTCCAATGGTGCTACCCCCGAGGCTCTAGGAGCTTTCCTTCTGTGAGTTTCCAGTGTTTTTATGTTTAAAAGTTCTGTATCTCCTGAACGGAAGGTCGTAGAGACTCGGGGACAACTCCAGTGTGTTCAGCGTGCCCGAATTAGGTCGGACATAACTTGGTTTCAAGTCTCTAGGACCTACGGTTCTGGAGTTATAAGCGAAACATCTTTCTAAGTGCTGAGTCCGAAAAAAAAAGTTCCAATATGGGCCAATGCTGCCCTCTTGTGGCTTTGCGGAGATAATACATATCAGTGCATGACTAGGATAAGGGGGTTTTAACCAGGATGGCCCAAAGGGCCATCGTCAAATAACTCTCCTTGAAAAGGTAAAGTTGACATTTAAAGTGGCCTACTAGACTAATTTTGGGATGGGCTTTCCAATGGTGCTACCCCCGAGGCTCTAGGAGCTTTGTTTTCCGAGTTATGAGTGTTTTTATGTTTAAAAGTTCTGTATCTCCTGAACGGAAGGTCGTAGAGACTCGGGGACAACTCCAGTGTGTTCAGCGTGGCCGAATTATGTCTGACGGAACTGGTTTCAAGTCTCTAGGACCTACGGTTCTGGAGTTATAAGCGAAAACGTCGGCCCAATGGGAATGAATGGGCGTCATTGAAAATATCTCTAAGTGTTGAGTCCAAAAAAAAAAAGTTCCCCCAGGAAGTGTCTATGAGCACGTTTCAGGCCATTTCGAGTGGTCTGGTAATGGTCTGTAGTGAAGTTTTCTAAAAACCCTATGTAAAAAGTTGGAATCTGAATGTGGAATCTGAATGTGGAATGTGGAATCTGAATGTGGAATCTGAATGTGGAATGTGGAATCTGAATGTGGAATCTGAATGTGGAATCGGAATGTGGAATCTGAATGTGGAATCTGAATGTGGAATGTGGAATCTGAATGTGGAATCTGAATGTGGAAGCTGAATGTGGAATGTGGAATCTGAATGTGGAAGCTGGGCTAGGATAAGGGGGTTTTAACCAGGATGGCCCAAAGGGCCATCGTCAAATAACTCTCCTTGAAAAGGTAAAGTTGACATTTAAAGTGGCCTACTAGACTAATTTTGGGATGGGCTTTCCAATGGTGCTACCCCCGAGGCTCTAGGAGCTTTGGTTTCCGAGTTATGAGTGTTTTTATGTTTAAAAGTTCTGTATCTCCTGAACGGAAGGTCGTAGAGACTCGGGGACAACTCCAGTGTGTTCAGCGTGGCCGAATTATGTCGGACATAACTTGGTTTCAAGTCTCTAGGACCTACGGTTCTGGAGTTATAAGCGAAACATCTTTCTAAGTGCTGAGTCCAAAAAAAAAAGTTCCAATATGGGCCAATGCTGCCCTCTTGTGGCTTTGCGGAGATAATACATATCAATGCATGACTGTGCTTTTGATAAATCAAAATAAATGTTTTTTTAGACTCTCATTCCAAAGCCAGTCTCCTGTCTCTTCCAGTGTGTTACAACGTCATCAACAACACGTCTTAATCAATGAAAAACATTCGTATTCACATGCAAAAGCATCTATAACAGTCTGTCTGTCTGTCTGTCTGTCTGTATGTCTACACCCCCAACGCGTGAGTACACACACACACACACACACACAGGGTTAATACACACTCACTCACTAACACACATTATTATTATCAATATTAATATATTTGGAATGTGCATTTAATTTTCTGACCTGTGTGTGTGTGTGTGTGTGTGTGTGTGGGTGTGTGTGTCTCTCTGTCTGTCTCTCTCTCCCTCTGTCTGTCTCTCCCTCTCTCTCTCTCTCTCTCTCTCTCTGTCTGTCTCTCCCTCTGTCTGTCTGTCTGTCTGTCTGTCTCTCCCTCTGTCTGTCTGTCTGTCTGTCTGTCTGTCTGTCTGTCTGTCTGTCTGTCTGTCTGTCTGTCTGTCTGTCTATCTGTCTGTCTGTATAGACAATAAATATTTTTTTTCTGTTTTACAGACGGACAAAACAAAGCCTTCACAATGGACTACAACTCCTCTGCCCCGTCTAAATAGGTAACTCATTCATGGTTGAATGTGACATAAGGTGCTCATAATCAAATAAAAAAAAATATATGTATTGTATTATTGGACTAACATGTCTCTGCTCTGCTCTTTCTGTTTCTATTTCGCCATAGCCTTGCCCGTGAAGCTGCACATGAAGTCCATCTCTAAAAAGATAAGTAGCTTATCCATTTGACAACAGCTAGCAAGGCCTGTGTGTAAATCATTATAAAAGTTATAACCCATTTTCTCTCCTTCTGCTTTTGTCTTGCAGTCATCATCCGGATGAAGAAGAATACAGAGTTATTGTTAGAGTGACCTGCGCAAAGACCTTATGACTTCAAACTGTTTGATTAAAGTCTCATTGTTTTAATTCAAGGCTGTGCGCATGTCTATGTATGCATTATAAAAGCAATATTCAATGTATTTTTCAAGTTATAGAAGAGGGCACAACGAATGAATGCTGAATCAATTTATTTAGAGTATCATATTAGGTTATTTAATACTTACGCTGCTCTCTCTCGAACAGGCAGGGTTCCATAGCTGGCCCTGTAGACACTTAGAGCAGCTTGTAGAGCGCAGGGGTTGAGACACACCGGTTCAAGGCCTGGGTGGAGTGCATGCACCTTGGAGGCTCTGGAAGCTCCTCACATCTGTTCCTGACCTGGAGAAAGTGTTATTATACAGAAAATAGTCTATCATAGTAAAAATACATACAAAATATTTTTTAAGATGCACCATCCTTTTTTTTATTCATCTTAAAAGGGTGGTGTGTCTTATATACAGTTGATACGAATAAAAAAGGTATAAAATGCAGTGTGATATTTTAACCAGGACATAAAGGGTTAGGGGTTAGGGTTAGGGTTAGGGTTAGGGTAAGGGTTAGGGTTAGGGTGAGGATAAGGGGGTTTTAACCAGGATGGCCCAAAGGGCCATCGTCAAATAACTCTCCTTGAAAAGGTAAAGTTGACATTTAAAGTGGCCTACTAGACTAATTTTGGGATGGGCTTTCCTATGGTGCTACCCCCGAGGCTCTAGGAGCTTTCCTTCTTTGAGTTTCCAGTGTTTTTATGTTTAAAAGTTCTGTATCTCCTGAACGGAAGGTCGTAGAGACTCGGGGATAACTCCAGTGTGTTCAGCGTGCCCGAATTATGTCGGACAGAACTTGGTTTCAAGTCTCTAGGACCTACGGTTCTGGAGTTATAAGCGAAACATCTTTCTAAGTGCTGAGTCCGAAAAAAAAAGTTCCAATATGGGCCAATGCTGCCCTCTTGTGGCTTTGCGGAGATAATACATATCAGTGCATGACTGTAGGTTAAGGGCTACTTACCACTTTTCAAAAGTGGGTTTTTTGGACCTAGCTCAGGCAAACGGAGGGGCATGGGAATTCCGAGACCACCCTCGGATAGGTCTGGCCCCAGCGGACCTGCTCTAGAAATTTGGTGCCCCTGGCGGCTTGTTTGGGTACTACAATCTTGATTTGAAAACTTTGAAGTGCTGCCATTCAAAGAAACAGAGGGGCATGGGAATTCTGGATAGTGCCCGTGGTAGCCCCGGGCCCCCTCTACATGCCTGAGAAATGTGGTGCCCCTAGTGGCAACTTTTTTTAACATGGGATGACATTTCAAAGCGTTGCCATACGTCGGCCCAATGGGAATGAATGGGCGTCATTGAAAATATCTCTAAGTGTTGAGTCCAAAAAAAAAAAGTTCCCCCAGGAAGTGTCTATGAGCACGTTTCAGGCCATTTCGAGTGGTCTGGTAATGGTCTGTAGTGAAGTTTTCTAAAAACCCTATGTAAAAAGTTGGAATCTGAATGTGGAATCTGAATGTGGAATGTGGAATCTGAATGTGGAATCTGAATGTGGAATGTGGAATCTGAATGTGGAATCTGAATGTGGAATCTGAATGTGGAATGTGGAATCTGAATGTGGAATCTGAATGTGGAATCTGAATGTGGAATGTGGAATCTGAATGTGGAAGCTGAATGTGGAATGTGGAATCTGAATGTGGAAGCTGGGCTAGGATAAGGGCCATCGTCAAATAACTCTCCTTGAAAAGGTAAAGTTGACATTTAAAGTGGCCTACTAGACTAATTTTGGGATGGGCTTTCCAATGGTGCTACCCCCGAGGCTCTAGGAGCTTTCCTTCTGTGAGTTTCCAGTGTTTTTATGTTTAAAAGTTCTGTATCTCCTGAACGGAAGGTCGTAGAGACTCGGGGACAAGTCCAGTGTGTTCAGCGTGCCCGAATTATGTCGGACATAACTTGGTTTCAAGTCTCTAGGACCTACGGTTCTGGAGTTATAAGCGAAACATCTTTCTAAGTGCTGAGTCCGAAAAAAAAAGTTCCAATATGGGCCAATGCTGCCCTCTTGTGGCTTTGCGGAGATAATACATATCAGTGCATGACTAGGATAAGGGGGTTTTAACCAGGATGGCCCAAAGGGCCATCGTCAAATAACTCTCCTTGAAAAGGTAAAGTTGACATTTAAAGTGGCCTACTAGACTAATTTTGGGATGGGCTTTCCAATGGTGCTACCCCCGAGGCTCTAGGAGCTTTGTTTTCCGAGTTATGAGTGTTTTTATGTTTAAAAGTTCTGTATCTCCTGAACGGAAGGTCGTAGAGACTCGGGGACAACTCCAGTGTGTTCAGCGTGGCCGAATTATGTCTGACGGAACTGGTTTCAAGTCTCTAGGACCTACGGTTCTGGAGTTATAAGCGAAAACGTCGGCCCAATGGGAATGAATGGGCGTCATTGAAAATATCTCTAAGTGTTGAGTCCAAAAAAAAAAAGTTCCCCCAGGAAGTGTCTATGAGCACGTTTCAGGCCATTTCGAGTGGTCTGGTAATGGTCTGTAGTGAAGTTTTCTAAAAACCCTATGTAAAAAGTTGGAATCTGAATGTGGAATCTGAATGTGGAATGTGGAATCTGAATGTGGAATCTGAATGTGGAATGTGGAATCTGAATGTGGAATCTGAATGTGGAATCGGAATGTGGAATCTGAATGTGGAATCTGAATGTGGAATGTGGAATCTGAATGTGGAATCTGAATGTGGAAGCTGAATGTGGAATGTGGAATCTGAATGTGGAAGCTGGGCTAGGATAAGGGGGTTTTAACCAGGATGGCCCAAAGGGCCATCGTCAAATAACTCTCCTTGAAAAGGTAAAGTTGACATTTAAAGTGGCCTACTAGACTAATTTTGGGATGGGCTTTCCAATGGTGCTACCCCCGAGGCTCTAGGAGCTTTGGTTTCCGAGTTATGAGTGTTTTTATGTTTAAAAGTTCTGTATCTCCTGAACGGAAGGTCGTAGAGACTCGGGGACAACTCCATTGTGTTCAGCGTGGCCGAATTATGTCGGACATAACTTGGTTTCAAGTCTCTAGGACCTACGGTTCTGGAGTTATAAGCGAAACATCTTTCTAAGTGCTGAGTCCAAAAAAAAAAATGCTGCCCTCTTGTGGCTTTGCGGAGATAATACATATCAATGCATGACTGTGCTTTTGATAAATCAAAATAAATGTTTTTTTAGACTCTCATTCCAAAGCCAGTCTCCTGTCTCTTCCAGTGTGTTACAACGTCATCAACAACACGTCTTAATCAATGAAAAACATTCGTATTCACATGCAAAAGCATCTATAACAGTCTGTCTGTCTGTCTGTCTGTCTGTATGTCTACACCCCCAACGCGTGAGTACACACACACACACACACACACAGGGTTAATACACACTCACTCACTAACACACATTATTATTATCAATATTAATATATTTGGAATGTGCATTTAATTTTCTGACCTGTGTGTGTGTGTGTGTGTGTGTGTGTGGGTGTGTGTGTCTCTCTGTCTGTCTCTCTCTCCCTCTGTCTGTCTCTCCCTCTCTCTCTCTCTCTCTCTCTCTCTGTCTGTCTCTCCCTCTGTCTGTCTGTCTGTCTGTCTGTCTCTCCCTCTGTCTGTCTGTCTGTCTGTCTGTCTGTCTGTCTGTCTGTCTGTCTGTCTGTCTGTCTGTCTGTCTGTCTATCTGTCTGTCTGTATAGACAATAAATATTTTTTTTCTGTTTTACAGACGGACAAAACAAAGCCTTCACAATGGACTACAACTCCTCTGCCCCGTCTAAATAGGTAACTCATTCATGGTTGAATGTGACATAAGGTGCTCATAATCAAATAAAAAAAAATATATGTATTGTATTATTGGACTAACATGTCTCTGCTCTGCTCTTTCTGTTTCTATTTCGCCATAGCCTTGCCCGTGAAGCTGCACATGAAGTCCATCTCTAAAAAGATAAGTAGCTTATCCATTTGACAACAGCTAGCAAGGCCTGTGTGTAAATCATTATAAAAGTTATAACCCATTTTCTCTCCTTCTGCTTTTGTCTTGCAGTCATCATCCGGATGAAGAAGAATACAGAGTTATTGTTAGAGTGACCTGCGCAAAGACCTTATGACTTCAAACTGTTTGATTAAAGTCTCATTGTTTTAATTCAAGGCTGTGCGCATGTCTATGTATGCATTATAAAAGCAATATTCAATGTATTTTTCAAGTTATAGAAGAGGGCACAACGAATGAATGCTGAATCAATTTATTTAGAGTATCATATTAGGTTATTTAATACTTACGCTGCTCTCTCTCGAACAGGCAGGGTTCCATAGCTGGCCCTGTAGACACTTAGAGCAGCTTGTAGAGCGCAGGGGTTGAGACACACCGGTTCAAGGCCTGGGTGGAGTGCATGCACCTTGGAGGCTCTGGAAGCTCCTCACATCTGTTCCTGACCTGGAGAAAGTGTTATTATACAGAAAATAGTCTATCATAGTAAAAATACATACAAAATATTTTTTAAGATGCACCATCCTTTTTTTTATTCATCTTAAAAGGGTGGTGTGTCTTATATACAGTTGATACGAATAAAAAAGGTATAAAATGCAGTGTGATATTTTAACCAGGACATAAAGGGTTAGGGGTTAGGGTTAGGGTTAGGGTTAGGGTAAGGGTTAGGGTTAGGGTGAGGATAAGGGGGTTTTAACCAGGATGGCCCAAAGGGCCATCGTCAAATAACTCTCCTTGAAAAGGTAAAGTTGACATTTAAAGTGGCCTACTAGACTAATTTTGGGATGGGCTTTCCTATGGTGCTACCCCCGAGGCTCTAGGAGCTTTCCTTCTTTGAGTTTCCAGTGTTTTTATGTTTAAAAGTTCTGTATCTCCTGAACGGAAGGTCGTAGAGACTCGGGGATAACTCCAGTGTGTTCAGCGTGCCCGAATTATGTCGGACAGAACTTGGTTTCAAGTCTCTAGGACCTACGGTTCTGGAGTTATAAGCGAAACATCTTTCTAAGTGCTGAGTCCGAAAAAAAAAGTTCCAATATGGGCCAATGCTGCCCTCTTGTGGCTTTGCGGAGATAATACATATCAGTGCATGACTGTAGGTTAAGGGCTACTTACCACTTTTCAAAAGTGGGTTTTTTGGACCTAGCTCAGGCAAACGGAGGGGCATGGGAATTCCGAGACCACCCTCGGATAGGTCTGGCCCCAGCGGACCTGCTCTAGAAATTTGGTGCCCCTGGCGGCTTGTTTGGGTACTACAATCTTGATTTGAAAACTTTGAAGTGCTGCCATTCAAAGAAACAGAGGGGCATGGGAATTCTGGATAGTGCCCGTGGTAGCCCCGGGCCCCCTCTACATGCCTGAGAAATGTGGTGCCCCTAGTGGCAACTTTTTTTAACATGGGATGACATTTCAAAGCGTTGCCATACGTCGGCCCAATGGGAATGAATGGGCGTCATTGAAAATATCTCTAAGTGTTGAGTCCAAAAAAAAAAAGTTCCCCCAGGAAGTGTCTATGAGCACGTTTCAGGCCATTTCGAGTGGTCTGGTAATGGTCTGTAGTGAAGTTTTCTAAAAACCCTATGTAAAAAGTTGGAATCTGAATGTGGAATCTGAATGTGGAATGTGGAATCTGAATGTGGAATCTGAATGTGGAATGTGGAATCTGAATGTGGAATCTGAATGTGGAATCTGAATGTGGAATGTGGAATCTGAATGTGGAATCTGAATGTGGAATCTGAATGTGGAATGTGGAATCTGAATGTGGAAGCTGAATGTGGAATGTGGAATCTGAATGTGGAAGCTGGGCTAGGATAAGGGCCATCGTCAAATAACTCTCCTTGAAAAGGTAAAGTTGACATTTAAAGTGGCCTACTAGACTAATTTTGGGATGGGCTTTCCAATGGTGCTACCCCCGAGGCTCTAGGAGCTTTCCTTCTGTGAGTTTCCAGTGTTTTTATGTTTAAAAGTTCTGTATCTCCTGAACGGAAGGTCGTAGAGACTCGGGGACAAGTCCAGTGTGTTCAGCGTGCCCGAATTATGTCGGACATAACTTGGTTTCAAGTCTCTAGGACCTACGGTTCTGGAGTTATAAGCGAAACATCTTTCTAAGTGCTGAGTCCGAAAAAAAAAGTTCCAATATGGGCCAATGCTGCCCTCTTGTGGCTTTGCGGAGATAATACATATCAGTGCATGACTAGGATAAGGGGGTTTTAACCAGGATGGCCCAAAGGGCCATCGTCAAATAACTCTCCTTGAAAAGGTAAAGTTGACATTTAAAGTGGCCTACTAGACTAATTTTGGGATGGGCTTTCCAATGGTGCTACCCCCGAGGCTCTAGGAGCTTTGTTTTCCGAGTTATGAGTGTTTTTATGTTTAAAAGTTCTGTATCTCCTGAACGGAAGGTCGTAGAGACTCGGGGACAACTCCAGTGTGTTCAGCGTGGCCGAATTATGTCTGACGGAACTGGTTTCAAGTCTCTAGGACCTACGGTTCTGGAGTTATAAGCGAAAACGTCGGCCCAATGGGAATGAATGGGCGTCATTGAAAATATCTCTAAGTGTTGAGTCCAAAAAAAAAAAGTTCCCCCAGGAAGTGTCTATGAGCACGTTTCAGGCCATTTCGAGTGGTCTGGTAATGGTCTGTAGTGAAGTTTTCTAAAAACCCTATGTAAAAAGTTGGAATCTGAATGTGGAATCTGAATGTGGAATGTGGAATCTGAATGTGGAATCTGAATGTGGAATGTGGAATCTGAATGTGGAATCTGAATGTGGAATCGGAATGTGGAATCTGAATGTGGAATCTGAATGTGGAATGTGGAATCTGAATGTGGAATCTGAATGTGGAAGCTGAATGTGGAATGTGGAATCTGAATGTGGAAGCTGGGCTAGGATAAGGGGGTTTTAACCAGGATGGCCCAAAGGGCCATCGTCAAATAACTCTCCTTGAAAAGGTAAAGTTGACATTTAAAGTGGCCTACTAGACTAATTTTGGGATGGGCTTTCCAATGGTGCTACCCCCGAGGCTCTAGGAGCTTTGGTTTCCGAGTTATGAGTGTTTTTATGTTTAAAAGTTCTGTATCTCCTGAACGGAAGGTCGTAGAGACTCGGGGACAACTCCATTGTGTTCAGCGTGGCCGAATTATGTCGGACATAACTTGGTTTCAAGTCTCTAGGACCTACGGTTCTGGAGTTATAAGCGAAACATCTTTCTAAGTGCTGAGTCCAAAAAAAAAAGTTCCAATATGGGCCAATGCTGCCCTCTTGTGGCTTTGCGGAGATAATACATATCAATGCATGACTGTGCTTTTGATAAATCAAAATAAATGTTTTTTTAGACTCTCATTCCAAAGCCAGTCTCCTGTCTCTTCCAGTGTGTTACAACGTCATCAACAACACGTCTTAATCAATGAAAAACATTCGTATTCACATGCAAAAGCATCTATAACAGTCTGTCTGTCTGTCTGTCTGTCTGTATGTCTACACCCCCAACGCGTGAGTACACACACACACACACACACACAGGGTTAATACACACTCACTCACTAACACACATTATTATTATCAATATTAATATATTTGGAATGTGCATTTAATTTTCTGACCTGTGTGTGTGTGTGTGTGTGTGTGTGTGGGTGTGTGTGTCTCTCTGTCTGTCTCTCTCTCCCTCTGTCTGTCTCTCCCTCTCTCTCTCTCTCTCTCTCTCTCTGTCTGTCTCTCCCTCTGTCTGTCTGTCTGTCTGTCTGTCTCTCCCTCTGTCTGTCTGTCTGTCTGTCTGTCTGTCTGTCTGTCTGTCTGTCTGTCTGTCTATCTGTCTGTCTGTATAGACAATAAATATTTTTTTTCTGTTTTACAGACGGACAAAACAAAGCCTTCACAATGGACTACAACTCCTCTGCCCCGTCTAAATAGGTAACTCATTCATGGTTGAATGTGACATAAGGTGCTCATAATCAAATAAAAAAAAATATATGTATTGTATTATTGGACTAACATGTCTCTGCTCTGCTCTTTCTGTTTCTATTTCGCCATAGCCTTGCCCGTGAAGCTGCACATGAAGTCCATCTCTAAAAAGATAAGTAGCTTATCCATTTGACAACAGCTAGCAAGGCCTGTGTGTAAATCATTATAAAAGTTATAACCCATTTTCTCTCCTTCTGCTTTTGTCTTGCAGTCATCATCCGGATGAAGAAGAATACAGAGTTATTGTTAGAGTGACCTGCGCAAAGACCTTATGACTTCAAACTGTTTGATTAAAGTCTCATTGTTTTAATTCAAGGCTGTGCGCATGTCTATGTATGCATTATAAAAGCAATATTCAATGTATTTTTCAAGTTATAGAAGAGGGCACAACGAATGAATGCTGAATCAATTTATTTAGAGTATCATATTAGGTTATTTAATACTTACGCTGCTCTCTCTCGAACAGGCAGGGTTCCATAGCTGGCCCTGTAGACACTTAGAGCAGCTTGTAGAGCGCAGGGGTTGAGACACACCGGTTCAAGGCCTGGGTGGAGTGCATGCACCTTGGAGGCTCTGGAAGCTCCTCACATCTGTTCCTGACCTGGAGAAAGTGTTATTATACAGAAAATAGTCTATCATAGTAAAAATACATACAAAATATTTTTTAAGATGCACCATCCTTTTTTTTATTCATCTTAAAAGGGTGGTGTGTCTTATATACAGTTGATACGAATAAAAAAGGTATAAAATGCAGTGTGATATTTTAACCAGGACATAAAGGGTTAGGGGTTAGGGTTAGGGTTAGGGTTAGGGTAAGGGTTAGGGTTAGGGTGAGGATAAGGGGGTTTTAACCAGGATGGCCCAAAGGGCCATCGTCAAATAACTCTCCTTGAAAAGGTAAAGTTGACATTTAAAGTGGCCTACTAGACTAATTTTGGGATGGGCTTTCCTATGGTGCTACCCCCGAGGCTCTAGGAGCTTTCCTTCTTTGAGTTTCCAGTGTTTTTATGTTTAAAAGTTCTGTATCTCCTGAACGGAAGGTCGTAGAGACTCGGGGATAACTCCAGTGTGTTCAGCGTGCCCGAATTATGTCGGACAGAACTGGTTTCAAGTCTCTAGGACCTACGGTTCTGGAGTTATAAGCGAAACATCTTTCTAAGTGCTGAGTCCGAAAAAAAAAGTTCCAATATGGGCCAATGCTGCCCTCTTGTGGCTTTGCGGAGATAATACATATCAGTGCATGACTGTAGGTTAAGGGCTACTTACCACTTTTCAAAAGTGGGTTTTTTGGACCTAGCTCAGGCAAACGGAGGGGCATGGGAATTCCGAGACCACCCTCGGATAGGTCTGGCCCCAGCGGACCTGCTCTAGAAATTTGGTGCCCCTGGCGGCTTGTTTGGGTACTACAATCTTGATTTGAAAACTTTGAAGTGCTGCCATTCAAAGAAACAGAGGGGCATGGGAATTCTGGATAGTGCCCGTGGTAGCCCCGGGCCCCCTCTACATGCCTGAGAAATGTGGTGCCCCTAGTGGCAACTTTTTTTAACATGGGATGACATTTCAAAGCGTTGCCATACGTCGGCCCAATGGGAATGAATGGGCGTCATTGAAAATATCTCTAAGTGTTGAGTCCAAAAAAAAAAAGTTCCCCCAGGAAGTGTCTATGAGCACGTTTCAGGCCATTTCGAGTGGTCTGGTAATGGTCTGTAGTGAAGTTTTCTAAAAACCCTATGTAAAAAGTTGGAATCTGAATGTGGAATCTGAATGTGGAATGTGGAATCTGAATGTGGAATCTGAATGTGGAATGTGGAATCTGAATGTGGAATCTGAATGTGGAATCTGAATGTGGAATGTGGAATCTGAATGTGGAATCTGAATGTGGAATCTGAATGTGGAATGTGGAATCTGAATGTGGAAGCTGAATGTGGAATGTGGAATCTGAATGTGGAAGCTGGGCTAGGATAAGGGCCATCGTCAAATAACTCTCCTTGAAAAGGTAAAGTTGACATTTAAAGTGGCCTACTAGACTAATTTTGGGATGGGCTTTCCAATGGTGCTACCCCCGAGGCTCTAGGAGCTTTGGTTTCCGAGTTATGAGTGTTTTTATGTTTAAAAGTTCTGTATCTCCTGAACGGAAGGTCGTAGAGACTCGGGGACAACTCCAGTGTGTTCAGCGTGGCCGAATTATGTCAGACGGAACTTGGTTTCAAGTCTCTAGGACCTACGGTTCTGGAGTTATAAGCGAAAACGTTCGCCCAATAGGAATGAATGGGCGTCATTGAAAATTTCTCTAAGTGTTGAGTCCAAAAAAAAAAAGTTCCCCCAGGAAGTGTCTAGGAGCACGTTTCAGGCCATTTTGAGTGGTCTGGTAATGGTCTGTGGTGAACTTTTTTAAAAACCCTATATAAAATATTTTTTTGTTAAAAGGGTTAGGGTTAGGGTTAGGGTTAGGGTTAGGGTTAGGGTTAGGGTTAGGATAAGGGTTAGGGTTAGGGTTAGGGTTAGGGTTAGGGTTAGGGTTAGGGTTAGGGTTAGGGTTAGGGTTAGGGTTAGGGTTAGGGTTAGGATAAGGGGGTTTTAACCAGGAGGGTTAGGGTTAGGGTTAGGGTTAGGGTTAGGTAGTTTGAGCTATCTCGGTGACACCCCCTGCTTCATCCGACGACTGGGCAGTTGAACTGGGGTGCCAAAAGGTAATGCACGGACCGGCGCACGCTGTCAGCAGCTTCTCATTCCATATTACCCACGTGATTTGTTTTCTTGACTTAAATTGCCCTAAATAGGGTTCTGTATTTCTTGTCTTGAGTTTTTCATTACTTCTATGTTAAAGAGCATTCCGATCCTTTGAATTAATCCAGAGTAATTAATTACATGACTTAGGATTGCCCTGGAAAGGGTTTTGTATTTCCGGTCTTAGAATTTATCCAGAGTTATTAGTTACATGACTTAGGATTGCCCTCGAAAGGGTTCTGTATTTCAGGTCTTTAGAATTAGTCCAGAGCGATTTGTTACTTGATTTAGGATTGCCCCGAAAAGGGTTCTGTATTTCAGGTCTTTTGGATATATCCAGAGTGATTTGTTACTTGACTTAGGTTATTCTTTTGCCCTAGAAAGGGTTCTGTATTTCAGGACTTCAAATTGCCCTAGAAAGGGTTCCGTATTTCAGGTTTTTTTAGAATTTAGGGTTAGGGTTAGGGTTAGGGTTAGGGTTAGGGTTAGGGTTAGGGGTTAGGGTTAGGGTTAGGGTTAGGGTTAGGGTTAGGGTTAGGGTTAGGGTTAGGGTTAGGGTTAGGGTTAGGGTTAGGGTTAGGGTTAGGGTTAGGGTTAGGGTTAGGGTTAGGGTTAGGGTTAGGTTAAGAGCAATCTGCCCACTTTTCAAAAGTGGTTTTTTGGACGTAAATTTTGAACGCAGAGGGGCAACCTCATACCGAGACCATCCTCGGATACCTTGGGACCAGGCGCATTGGCCGTAAAAGTTTCGTCCCCCTGGTGGCGATTGTGGGTACTGCAATCGCGATTTGAAAAGTTTGAAGCTCCGTAACTCCCCAACGCAGAGGGGCAACACAATTTCAAGCAGTGCCTGTTGTAGCCCTTGGCCAGGACTACATGCTCACCAATTTTTAGCCATTTCCGAGAAACTTTTTTTAACATGGAAAAACAGGTTTTTTGGGAATAACGTCTGGTAGGGGAGGGGCAACTGCACAAGATTTTTAACCAAGATACTAGGCGTGGGGACGGATCAGAATCCGTTGAAATTTTGGTTCTATGTTGTTTCTATCCCGAGTTATGGCCGATCTGGTCTGCGCATGCGCAGTAGAGTTTTGGCCCATAATATGTCTGTTGAAAGAAGGGCTCTTCTTGATTCCAAATCCGTTGAAAGTAGGTCTCTATGACCTTCCTATCAGAAGTTATGGCCAAATGAGTACAAGTGAAATTGTGTGAAAATTTGACTAAGTGTTGAGTCCAAAAAAAAAAAGTTCCCCCAGGAAGTGTCTAGGAGCACGTTTCAGGCCATTTTGAGTGGTCTGGTAATGGTCTGTAGTGAAGTTTTCTAAAAACCCTATATAAAATATTTTTTTGTAAAAAATATGACTAAGTGTGGAGTCGAAAATGGTTTTTCCAAAAAGTATTTAGGAGCACGTTTCAGGCCATTTTGAGTGGTCTGGTAAGGGTTAGGTAGTTTGAGTTATGGGTTAGGGTTAGGGTTAGGGTTAGGGTTAGGGTTAGGGTTAGGGTTAGGGTTAGGGTTAGGGTTAGGGTTAGGGTTAGGGTTAGGGTTAGGGTTAGGGTTAGGGTTAGGGTTAGGGTTAGGGTTAGGGGTTAGGGTTAGGGTTAGGTTAAGAGCAATCTGCCCACTTTTCAAAAGTGGTTTTTTGGACGTAAATTTTGAACGCAGAGGGGCAACCTCATACCGAGACCATCCATGGATACCTTGGGACCAGGCGCATTGGCCGAAAAAGTTTCGTCCCCCTGGTGGCGATTTTGGGTACTGCAATCGCGATTTGAAAAGTTTGAAGCTCCGTAACTCCCCAACGCAGAGGGGCAACACAATTCCAAGCAGTGCCTGTTGTAGCCCTTGGCCAGGACTACATGCTCACCAATTTTTAGCCATTTCCGAGAAACTTTTTTTAACATGGAAAAACAGGTTTTTTGGGAATAACGTCCGGTAGGGGAGGGGCAACTGCACAAGATTTTTAACCAAGATACTAGGCGTGGGGACGGATCAGAATCCGTTGAAATTTTGGTTCTATGTTGTTTCTATCCCGAGTTATGGCCAATTTGGTCTGCGCATGCGCAGTAGAGTTTTGGCCCATAATATGTCAGTTGAAAGAGGGGCTCTTCCTGATTCCAAATCCGTTGAAAGTAGGTCTCTATGACCTTCTTATCAGAAGTTATGGCCAAATGAGTACAAGTGAAATTGTGTGAAAATTTGACTAAGTGTTGAGTCCAAAAAAAAAAAGTTCCCCCAGGAAGTGTCTAGGAGCACGTTTCAGGCCATTTTGAGTGGTCTGGTAATGGTCTGTGGTGAAGTTTTTTAAAAACCCTATATAAAATATTTTTTTGTAAAAAATTTGACTAAGTGTGGAGTCGAAAATGGTTTTTCCAAAAAGTATTTAGGAGCACGTTTCAGGCCATTTTGAGTCGTCTGGTAATGGTCTGTGGTGAAGTTTTTTAAAAAGGGTTAGGGTTAGGGTTAGGGTTAGGGTTAGGGTTAGGGTTAGGGTTAGGGTTAGGGTTAGGGGGTTAGGGTTAGGGTTAGGGTTAGGGTTAGGGTTAGGGTTAGGGTTAGGGTTAGGGTTAGGGTTAGGGTTAGGGTTAGGGTTAGGGTTAGGGTTAGGGTTAGGGTTAGGGTTAGGGTTAGGATAAGGGGGTTTCAACCAGGATGGCCCGAAGGGCCATCGTCGAATAACCCTCCTTGAAAAGGTAAAGTTTACATTTAAAGTGGCCTACTATGCTAATTTTGGGATGGGCTTTCCTATGGTGCGACCCCCGAGGCTCTACGTGCTTTCCTTCTTTGAGTTTTGAGCGTTTTTTCAAGCCATTGGGCCGGGCATGCCAGTGCCGGGCATGCCAGTGGGCCTGGCATGCTAAGGCCGGGCATGCCAGTGGGCCTGGCATGCCAGTGCCGGGCATGCTAGGGACGGGCATGCCAGTGCCGGGCGTGACAGTGCCGGGTTAGGGTTAGCATGCCAGGGCCGGGCATGCCAGTGCCGGGCGTGCAAGTGCCGGGTTAGGGTTAGCGTGCCAGTGCCGGGCATGCCAGTGCCCGGCGCACTGGCATGCCCGGCCCTAGCATGCCAGGCCCACTGGCATGCTAGGGCCGGGCATGCCAGTGCCGGGCATGCCAGTGCCGGGCGTGCCAGTACCGGGTTAGGGTTAGCGTGCCAGTGCGCCGGGCATGCCAGTGGGCCTGGCATGCCAGTGGGCCTGGCATGCCAGTGCTGGTCATGCCAGTGGGCCGGGCATGCTAGGGCCGGGCATGCCAGTTACACAATAATAGAAATACTAAATTCATTGTATGTGTTGAATATAGAGTTAAACATTAAAGGTGCTGTAAGCGGAACGGTTCTTTTAGCTAACTTCCTGTCTGTTACTCCAGTTAGCAGTCCCCTCGCTCGTCCCTACGTCACCACATTAATGCACTGCGGTCTTCAAGCAGCAAGTTATCTAGCATCATCTCAGATCCATAAGTGTGATAAGGGTTAGGGTTAGGGTTAGGGTTAGGGTTAGGATAAAGGGGTTTCAACCAGGATGGCCATCGTCGAATAACCCTCCTTGAAAAGGTAAAGTTGACATTTAAAGTGGCCAACTATACTAATTTTGGGATGGGCTTTCCTATGGTGCTACCCCCGAGGCTCTACGTGCTTTCCTTCTTTGAGTTTTGAGCGTTTTTATGTTTAAAAGTTCTGTATCTCCTGAACGGAAGGTCGTAGTGACTGGGAGACAACTCCAGTGTGTTCAGCGTACCCAAATTATGTCTAACGGAACCGGTTTCAAGTCTCTAGGACCTACGGTTCTGGAGTTATAAGCGAAAACGTTCGCCCAATAGGAATGAATGGCGTCATTGAAAATTTCTCTAAGTGCTGAGTCCAAAAAAAAAGTTCCCACAGAAAGTGTCTAGGAGCACGTTTCAGGCCATTTTGAGTCGTTTGGTAATGGTCTGTGGAGTACTGAGATTAGGAGCGGCTCAGAGCGGTTAGGTGCGCTTAAACCGTACCCTATCCAACTTTTGGCAAATGAAAAGCCAAACGACCCGGACCGAACCGCTCCGATCCGACCCGGTCTACTCGGTGGAAACGAGGCATAACACTCCAGGGTCATAGTTCACGGCCCCATGAGGCCACACAAATAGTTTCAGGACATTCTGATGTGTAGTTTCAGAATAAAAGCCCATTAGATATTGAAAATATGAGAGAAATTAGATGTGATTTTTGATTCAATTTTTTTTTTTAAACGCCCTGTTATTCCAGAGTCATTCCACTCCATGGTCATAGTTCACGACCCCATGACCTCACCCAAGAAGTTTCAGGACATTCTGTACTTTCAGAATAAAAGCCCACTAGATATTGAAAATATGAGAGGGTTAGGGTTAGGGTTAGGGTTAGGGTTAGGGTTAGGGTTAGGGTTAGGGTTAGGGTTAGGGTTAGGGGTTAGGGTTAGGGTTAGGGTTAGGGTTAGGGTTAGGGTTAGGGTTAGGGTTAGGGTCAGGGTTAGGGTTAGGGTTAGGGTTAGGGTTAGGGTTAGGGTTAGGGTTAGGGTTAGGGTTAGGGTTGGGTTAGGGTTAGGGTTAGGGTTAGGGTTAGGGTTAGGGTTAGGTTAAGAGCAATCTGCCCACTTTTCAAAAGTGGTTTTTTGGACGTAAATTTTGAACGCAGAGGGGCAACCTCATACCGAGACCATCCATGGATACCTTGGGACCAGGCGCATTGGCCGAAAAAGTTTCGTCCCCCTGGTGGCGATTTTGGGTACTGCAATCGCGATTTGAAAAGTTTGAAGCTCCGTAACTCCCCAACGCAGAGGGGCAACACAATTCCAAGCAGTGCCTGTTGTAGCCCTTGGCCAGGACTACATGCTCACCAATTTTTAGCCATTTCCGAGAAACTTTTTTTAACATGGAAAAACAGGTTTTTTGGGAATAACGTCCGGTAGGGGAGGGGCAACTGCACAAGATTTTTAACCAAGATACTAGGCGTGGGGACGGATCAGAATCCGTTGAAATTTTGGTTCTATGTTGTTTCTATCCCGAGTTATGGCCAATTTGGTCTGCGCATGCGCAGTAGAGTTTTGGCCCATAATATGTCAGTTGAAAGAGGGGCTCTTCCTGATTCCAAATCCGTTGAAAGTAGGTCTCTATGACCTTCTTATCAGAAGTTATGGCCAAATGAGTACAAGTGAAATTGTGTGAAAATTTGACTAAGTGTTGAGTCCAAAAAAAAAAAGTTCCCCCAGGAAGTGTCTAGGAGCACGTTTCAGGCCATTTTGAGTGGTCTGGTAATGGTCTGTGGTGAAGTTTTTTAAAAACCCTATATAAAATATTTTTTTGTAAAAAATTTGACTAAGTGTGGAGTCGAAAATGGTTTTTCCAAAAAGTATTTAGGAGCACGTTTCAGGCCATTTTGAGTCGTCTGGTAATGGTCTGTGGTGAAGTTTTTTAAAAAGGGTTAGGGTTAGGGTTAGGGTTAGGGTTAGGGTTAGGGTTAGGGTTAGGGGGTTAGGGTTAGGGTTAGGGTTAGGGTTAGGGTTAGGGTTAGGGTTAGGGTTAGGGTTAGGGTTAGGGTTAGGGTTAGGGTTAGGGTTAGGGTTAGGGTTAGGGTTAGGGTTAGGGTTAGGGGGTTAGGGTTAGGGTTAGGGTTAGGGTTAGGGTTAGGGTTAGGGTTAGGGTTAGGGTTAGGGTTAGGGTTAGGGTTAGGGTTAGGGTTAGGGTTAGGGTTAGGGTTAGGGTTAGGGTTAGGGTTAGGGTTAGGGTTAGGGTTAGGGTTAGGATAAGGGGGTTTTAACCAGGATGGCCCAAAGGGCCATCGTCAAATAACTCTCCTTGAAAAGGTAAAGTTGACATTTAAAGTGGCCTACTAGACTAATTTTGGGATGGGCTTTCCAATGGTGCTACCCCCGAGGCTCTAGGAGCTTTGGTTTCCGAGTTATGAGTGTTTTTATGTTTAAAAGTTCTGTATCTCCTGAACGGAAGGTCGTAGAGACTCGGGGACAACTCCAGTGTGTTCAGCGTGCCCGAATTATGTCGGACAGAACTTGGTTTCAAGTCTCTAGGACCTACGGTTCTGGAGTTATAAGCGAAACATCTTTCTAAGTGCTGAGTCCAAAAAAAAAAGTTCCAATATGGGCCAATGCTGCCCTCTTGTGGCTTTGCGGAGATAATACATATCAGTGCATGACTGTAGGTTAAGGGCTACTTACCACTTTTCAAAAGTGGGTTTTTTGGACCTAGCTCAGGCAAACGGAGGGGCATGGGAATTCCGAGACCACCCTCGGATAGGTCTGGCCCCAGCGGACCTGCTCTAGAAATTTGGTGCCCCTGGCGGCTTGTTTGGGTACTACAATCTTGATTTGAAAACTTTGAAGTGCTGCCATTCAAAGAAACAGAGGGGCATGGGAATTCTGGATAGTGCCCGTGGTAGCCCCGGGCCCCCTCTACATGCCTGAGAAATGTGGTGCCCCTAGTGGCAACTTTTTTTAACATGGGATGACATTTCAAAGCGTTGCCATACGTCGGCCCAATGGGAGTGAATGGGCGTCATTGAAAATATCTCTAAGTGTTGAGTCCAAAAAAATAAAGTTCCCCCAGGAAGTGTCTATGAGCACGTTTCAGGCCATTTCGAGTGGTCTGGTAATGGTCTGTAGTGAAGTTTTCTAAAAACCCTATGTAAAAAGTTGGAATCTGAATGTGGAATCTGAATGTGGAATCTGAATGTGGAATCTGAATGTGGAATGTGGAATCTGAATGTGGAATCTGAATGTGGAATGTGGAATCTGAATGTGGAATCTGAATGTGGAATTGGAATGTGGAATGTGGAATCTGAATGTGGAATCTGAATGTGGAATGTGGAATCTGAATGTGGAAGCTGGGCTAGGATAAGGGGGTTTTAACCAGGATGGCCCAAAGGGCCATCGTCAAATAACTCTCCTTGAAAAGGTAAAGTTGACATTTAAAGTGGCCTACTAGACTAATTTTGGGATGGGCTTTCCTATGGTGCTACCCCCGAGGCTCTAGGAGCTTTCCTTCTTTGAGTTTCCAGTGTTTTTATGTTTAAAAGTTCTGTATCTCCTGAACGGAAGGTCGTAGAGACTCGGGGACAACTCCAGTGTGTTCAGCGTGCCCGAATTATGTCAGACAGAACTTGGTTTCAAGTCTCTAGCACCTACGGTTCTGGAGTTATAAGCGAAACTTCTTTCTAAGTGCTGAGTCCAAAAAAAAAAGTTCCAATATGGGCCAATGCTGCCCTCTTGTGGCTTTGCGGAGATAATACATATCAATGCATGACTGTGCTTTTGATAGGGTTAGGTTTAGAGTGAGGCCATTGGGCTGGGCATAGCAAAATCCTACAGGTAAGTAAGGTGAGCACAGGTTATTAAGGTAAGCAGAGGTAAGGAAGGTAAGAAAATGGACTCTTTGGTCTGGCCCCTGGGAGCCCCACTGCAAATATGCAGTGGGGCTCCCAGGGGCACGCAAGCCCTCACGCCACGTCAAGGCAGAGTCCGTGTGAGGGTTTTTTTTTTTTTCTTTTTTTTTTTCAATGTGTCATGGGGTGTGTATAAATGTTATGCGTGTATGGTGCATCCTGTGTCAAAGTATGGGGTGTGTGGAGTGTGTTGTGCATGTATGGTGCATCCTGTGTCAAAGTATGGGGTGTGTGGAGTGTGCTGTGCGTGTATGGTGCATCCTGTGTCAAAGTATGGGGTGTGTGGAGTGTGCTGTGCGTGTATGGTGCATCCTGTGTCAAAGCATGGGGTGTGAGGAGTGTGTTGTGCGTGTATGGTGTATCCTGTGTCAATGTATTGGGTGTGAGGAGTGTGTTGTGCATGTATGGTGCATCCTGTGTCAAAGCATGGGGTGTGTGGAGTGTGTTGTGCATGTATGGTGCATCCTGTGTCAAAGCATGGGGTGTGAGGAGTGTGTTGTGCATGTATGGTGCATCCTGTGTCAAAGCATGGGGTGTGTGGAGTGTGTTGTGCGTGTATGGTGCATCCTGTGTCAAAGCATGGGGTGTGAGGAGTGTGTTGTGCGTGTATGGTGCATCCTGTGTCAAAGTATGGGGTGTGTGGAGTGTGTTGTGCGTGTATGGTGCATCCTGTGTCAAAGCATGGGGTGTGAGGAGTGTGTTGTGCGTGTATGGTGCATCCTGTGTCAATGTATTGGGTGTGTAGAGTGTGTTCTTATGTCAATAATCGCATTCTCTTTTTTTTGAAGCCCTCCTTTCCCCTGATTGGAATGTTTCCAGTTTTACATTTTTCGACATACATGAGGTATGCCTCCTTTCGCTTAAGCTTTCTGTCCAAACTTATGTACGAGATCTCCTGCTCCGACCACGCTTTAGATATTCCAACTGGCAGGCACATGGCAGGAGACGGCATGATCGGACGGATGTCGTCCTGGTCCTCCGTGGCCTGCACGTCTTCGTGGAAGAGATCTTCCTCCCTCTCTTCCCTAGGCTTCACCCCCTTCAGCAGAGCTGGTGGTGGCTGCTTCACCCTGAAGGGGATGTTAGAGTACAGCTTGAATATCACCGTGTTGTATACCTTTGGTAGGGTGAACTTGGATAAGATGTTCAGCTTTTGAAGGTCAGCCTGGCTCACTACCCTCGACATATCAGTGAGCAGGGTGCGAAGGTGAGTATAGTCAACGTAATCGCCATTCATAACCAGTCCCACAGCACTGACAAATGTGAAGACAATGAGCCGAATGTTCCCTCTCAGGTGCGGTGGCAGGCGGGACAGGGTAGCCGGGATCCAGGCCATCCCATGATCCCGATATTTTTCCATGGTCCTGGCATATGCCAGAGACCGCCTCTCCATCTCCGTGCATACGCCCAGGGTTAGTTCTGCCACTTCGGACATGTTTGAAGGGCGACCATCAGCTGAATGGAGCTGCACATAGTCTCTGCAGTTCCACCACAGCTTCTTGGTGCCCTTCAAGTCCCTGAACTTGACGTCCGGGAAGAACACAATGGCCTCCTCCTGAAAGCCTTTCAGGAGGCAGTCCTTGGGGTTCTTCCCGACCTTTGCCACCAAAGTGCGAGCCCTCGCAAAGGTGTTTGGGGCGGGGAAGCTGTCCATGGTGGCCAGGTCCTCACAGAGGGTCTCCAAGGCCATGGCCCCTACCAGCCTTCCCGGTGGTGTATCAG
The DNA here is from genome assembly GCA_949357725.1 of Hyperoplus immaculatus. Taxonomy (NCBI): domain Eukaryota; kingdom Metazoa; phylum Chordata; class Actinopteri; order Uranoscopiformes; family Ammodytidae; genus Hyperoplus; species Hyperoplus immaculatus. Next base: position 33,883 of record CASHTC010001217.1, read on the forward strand.
AGCAAAGGCTCGACATGGGGATCCTGTCGTTCCTCCTGAAGATGTCCCCCAGCAGCACTCTTATGAGAGCTGAACCGGTCACACAGGGCTCAGCATCCAACGACTGGCAGAGAGGGAATATCCGCTCTATCCGGTCCCTTTGCAGTGTGTTTCTGGTCCAGTGTTCAAGTGGGGGAGGTCCTTCCCCGCAACTCGCGCTTGAAAATGGCGCGAGGCCAAGGAAGCCCCTGTTGCGAGTCAGACTTTTGTCACCCACTGTGCTGGTCCCCAGGCTTACCGCCAGCTTGTTGTCCATTGGGGAGAGTGGGCGGCCATATATGAGCTCTTCCAGCGCCAGTTCACCCTGGAAGGCTTTCCAGGACTGCTCGTACCGCCCCACTCCTCCACTGCTGTCCAAAGCCTCACTCAATGTATTAAGAATGCACCCCATGGTGCTCCTCAAAGTGGAGAGAAGCCCATCACCACCAGTGGTGTCCTTGAAGGGCACGAGGAGGGGATCGCTGTGAAGAAGAAGGTGAAGTTGCTCCAAGTCAAAGTGGGCAGATGGGTTGAAGTAAGAGGGGATTTCCCCCTCAAACCTCACCACCTGCTCCACTCTGCAGCCCAGCTGGCACACCATTTTTTCCTGAAGTTCTTCCATGTGGCTAAGGTATGACACACCCCTTCCCGCAAATGTCTTTGCGAAGTTGGGGTGTGTCAAACCACACGTGGCAATAAGGCCACTAACAGGGTGCTTAAATGGTGTGTCAATGTGGATATGTGGTGAGTCCACGTACATCTGAAGAAAGGTGAGTTCCCCCTCCTTTCCCAGGAGCTTCAGGACTTTTGGGCCAACGTCCATTGTCTTTCCATCCAGGTTGGATTGGAAATTGGTGGCCTCATGCATCCCTAAAACAGAGAACATTGTTCCCCTGACACCCACCAGGTCTTGCAACCCATACCTGGAAAACAGGATGTGGGTGTCAGGGTCACGGGCAGTTATGGAGCATGCCAGGTGGATAGAGAGGGCACTCACGTCAGAAGGATTGACCACTTCCGTCAATTCGAACGTGTCTTCCTCTTTCTGACCAAACTTGGTCAGAAAGGCCCTCACTCTGGTACTCCTGCCTTCGTTTGCC
>CASHTC010001217.1:40000-65000 GCA_949357725.1 Hyperoplus immaculatus
TCTCCCTCTGTCTGTCTGTCTGTCTGTCTGTCTCTCCCTCTGTCTGTCTGTCTGTCTGTCTGTCTGTCTGTCTGTCTGTCTGTCTGTCTATCTGTCTGTCTGTATAGACAATAAATATTTTTTTTCTGTTTTACAGACGGACAAAACAAAGCCTTCACAATGGACTACAACTCCTCTGCCCCGTCTAAATAGGTAACTCATTCATGGTTGAATGTGACATAAGGTGCTCATAATCAAATAAAAAAAAATATATGTATTGTATTATTGGACTAACATGTCTCTGCTCTGCTCTTTCTGTTTCTATTTCGCCATAGCCTTGCCCGTGAAGCTGCACATGAAGTCCATCTCTAAAAAGATAAGTAGGGTTAGGGTTAGGGTTAGGGTTAGGATAAGGGGGTTTTAACCAGGATGGCCCAAAGGGCCATCGTCAAATAACTCTCCTTGAAAAGGTAAAGTTGACATTTAAAGTGGCCTACTAGACTAATTTTGGGATGGGCTTTCCAATGGTGCTACCCCCGAGGCTCTAGGAGCTTTGGTTTCCGAGTTATGAGTGTTTTTATGTTTAAAAGTTCTGTATCTCCTGAACGGAAGGTCGTAGAGACTCGGGGACAACTCCAGTGTGTTCAGCGTGCCCGAATTATGTCGGACAGAACTTGGTTTCAAGTCTCTAGGACCTACGGTTCTGGAGTTATAAGCGAAACATCTTTCTAAGTGCTGAGTCCGAAAAAAAAAGTTCCAATATGGGCCAATGCTGCCCTCTTGTGGCTTTGCGGAGATAATACATATCAGTGCATGACTAGGATAAGGGGGTTTTAACCAGGATGGCCCAAAGGGCCATCGTCAAATAACTCTCCTTGAAAAGGTAAAGTTGACATTTAAAGTGGCCTACTAGACTAATTTTGGGATGGGCTTTCCAATGGTGCTACCCCCGAGGCTCTAGGAGCTTTGTTTTCCGAGTTATGAGTGTTTTTATGTTTAAAAGTTCTGTATCTCCTGAACGGAAGGTCGTAGAGACTCGGGGACAACTCCAGTGTGTTCAGCGTGGCCGAATTATGTCGACAGAACTTGGTTTCAAGTCTCTAGGACCTACGGTTCTGGAGTTATAAGCGAAAACGTCGGCCCAATGGGAATGAATGGGCGTCATTGAAAATATCTCTAAGTGTTGAGTCCAAAAAAAAAAAGTTCCCCCAGGAAGTGTCTATGAGCACGTTTCAGGCCATTTCGAGTGGTCTGGTAATGGTCTGTAGTGAAGTTTTCTAAAAACCCTATGTAAAAAGTTGGAATCTGAATGTGGAATCTGAATGTGGAATGTGGAATCTGAATGTGGAATCTGAATGTGGAATGTGGAATCTGAATGTGGAATCTGAATGTGGAATCTGAATGTGGAATGTGGAATCTGAATGTGGAATCTGAATGTGGAATCTGAATGTGGAATGTGGAATCTGAATGTGGAAGCTGAATGTGGAATGTGGAATCTGAATGTGGAAGCTGGGCTAGGATAAGGGCCATCGTCAAATAACTCTCCTTGAAAAGGTAAAGTTGACATTTAAAGTGGCCTACTAGACTAATTTTGGGATGGGCTTTCCAATGGTGCTACCCCCGAGGCTCTAGGAGCTTTCCTTCTGTGAGTTTCCAGTGTTTTTATGTTTAAAAGTTCTGTATCTCCTGAACGGAAGGTCGTAGAGACTCGGGGACAACTCCAGTGTGTTCAGCGTGCCCGAATTATGTCGGACATAACTTGGTTTCAAGTCTCTAGGACCTACGGTTCTGGAGTTATAAGCGAAACATCTTTCTAAGTGCTGAGTCCAAAAAAAAAAGTTCCAATATGGGCCAATGCTGCCCTCTTGTGGCTTTGCGGAGATAATACATATCAATGCATGACTGTGCTTTTGATAAATCAAAATAAATGTTTTTTTAGACTCTCATTCCAAAGCCAGTCTCCTGTCTCTTCCAGTGTGTTACAACGTCATCAACAACACGTCTTAATCAATGAAAAACATTCGTATTCACATGCAAAAGCATCTATAACAGTCTGTCTGTCTGTCTGTCTGTCTGTATGTCTACACCCCCAACGCGTGAGTACACACACACACACACACACACAGGGTTAATACACACTCACTCACTAACACACATTATTATTATCAATATTAATATATTAGGAATGTGCATTTAATTTTCTGACCTGTGTGTGTGTGTGTGTGTGTGTGTGTGTGTGTGTGTGTGTCTCTCTGTCTGTCTCTCTCTCCCTCTGTCTGTCTCTCCCTCTCTCTCTCTCTCTCTCTCTCTGTCTGTCTCTCCCTCTGTCTGTCTGTCTGTCTGTCTCTCCCTCTGTCTGTCTGTCTGTCTGTCTGTCTGTCTGTCTGTCTGTCTGTCTGTCTGTCTATCTGTCTGTCTGTATAGACAATAAATATTTTTTTTCTGTTTTACAGACGGACAAAACAAAGCCTTCACAATGGACTACAACTCCTCTGCCCCGTCTAAATAGGTAACTCATTCATGGTTGAATGTGACATAAGGTGCTCATAATCAAATACAAAAAAATATATGTATTGTATTATTGGACTAACATGTCTCTGCTCTGCTCTTTCTGTTTCTATTTCGCCATAGCCTTGCCCGTGAAGCTGCACATGAAGTCCATCTCTAAAAAGATAAGTAGGGTTAGGGTTAGGGTTAGGGTTAGGATAAGGGGGTTTTAACCAGGATGGCCCAAAGGGCCATCGTCAAATAACTCTCCTTGAAAAGGTAAAGTTGACATTTAAACTGGCCTACTAGACAAATGTTGGGATGGGCTTTCCTATGGTGCTACCCCCGAGGCTCTAGGAGCTTTCCTTCTTTGAGTTTCCAGTGTTTTTATGTTTAAAAGTTCTGTATCTCCTGAACGGAAGGTCGTAGAGACTCGGGGACAACTCCAGTGTGTTCAGCGTGCCCGAATTATGTCGGACAGAACTTGGTTTCAAGTCTCTAGGACCTACGGTTCTGGAGTTATAAGCGAAACATCTTTCTAAGTGCTGAGTCCGAAAAAAAAAGTTCCAATATGGGCCAATGCTGCCCTCTTGTGGCTTTGCGGAGATAATACATATCAGTGCATGACTAGGATAAGGGGGTTTTAACCAGGATGGCCCAAAGGGCCATCGTCAAATAACTCTCCTTGAAAAGGTAAAGTTGACATTTAAAGTGGCCTACTAGACTAAGTTTGGGATGGGCTTTCCAATGGTGCTACCCCCGAGGCTCTAGGAGCTTTGGTTTCCGAGTTATGAGTGTTTTTATGTTTAAAAGTTCTGTATCTCCTGAACGGAAGGTCGTAGAGACTCGGGGACAACTCCAGTGTGTTCAGCGTGGCCGAATTATGTCTGACGGAACTGGTTTCAAGTCTCTAGGACCTACGGTTCTGGAGTTATAAGCGAAAACGTCGGCCCAATGGGAATGAATGGGCGTCATTGAAAATATCTCTAAGTGTTGAGTCCAAAAAAAAAAAGTTCCCCCAGGAAGTGTCTATGAGCACGTTTCAGGCCATTTCGAGTGGTCTGGTAATGGTCTGTAGTGAAGTTTTCTAAAAACCCTATGTAAAAAGTTGGAATCTGAATGTGGAATCTGAATGTGGAATGTGGAATCTGAATGTGGAATCTGAATGTGGAATGTGGAATCTGAATGTGGAATCTGAATGTGGAATCTGAATGTGGAATGTGGAATCTGAATGTGGAATCTGAATGTGGAATCTGAATGTGGAATGTGGAATCTGAATGTGGAAGCTGAATGTGGAATGTGGAATCTGAATGTGGAAGCTGGGCTAGGATAAGGGCCATCGTCAAATAACTCTCCTTGAAAAGGTAAAGTTGACATTTAAAGTGGCCTACTAGACTAATTTTGGGATGGGCTTTCCAATGGTGCTACCCCCGAGGCTCTAGGAGCTTTCCTTCTGTGAGTTTCCAGTGTTTTTATGTTTAAAAGTTCTGTATCTCCTGAACGGAAGGTCGTAGAGACTCGGGGACAACTCCAGTGTGTTCAGCGTGCCCGAATTATGTCGGACATAACTTGGTTTCAAGTCTCTAGGACCTACGGTTCTGGAGTTATAAGCGAAACATCTTTCTAAGTGCTGAGTCCAAAAAAAAAAGTTCCAATATGGGCCAATGCTGCCCTCTTGTGGCTTTGCGGAGATAATACATATCAATGCATGACTGTGCTTTTGATAAATCAAAATAAATGTTTTTTTAGACTCTCATTCCAAAGCCAGTCTCCTGTCTCTTCCAGTGTGTTACAACGTCATCAACAACACGTCTTAATCAATGAAAAACATTCGTATTCACATGCAAAAGCATCTATAACAGTCTGTCTGTCTGTCTGTCTGTCTGTATGTCTACACCCCCAACGCGTGAGTACACACACACACACACACACACACACAGGGTTAATACACACTCACTCACTAACACACATTATTATTATCAATATTAATATATTTGGAATGTGCATTTAATTTTCTGACCTGTGTGTGTGTGTGTGTGTGTGTGTGTGGGTGTGTGTGTCTCTCTGTCTGTCTCTCTCTCCCTCTGTCTGTCTCTCCCTCTCTCTCTCTCTCTCTCTCTCTCTGTCTGTCTCTCCCTCTGTCTGTCTGTCTGTCTGTCTGTCTCTCCCTCTGTCTGTCTGTCTGTCTGTCTGTCTGTCTGTCTGTCTGTCTGTCTGTCTATCTGTCTGTCTGTATAGACAATAAATATTTTTTTTCTGTTTTACAGACGGACAAAACAAAGCCTTCACAATGGACTACAACTCCTCTGCCCCGTCTAAATAGGTAACTCATTCATGGTTGAATGTGACATAAGGTGCTCATAATCAAATAAAAAAAAATATATGTATTGTATTATTGGACTAACATGTCTCTGCTCTGCTCTTTCTGTTTCTATTTCGCCATAGCCTTGCCCGTGAAGCTGCACATGAAGTCCATCTCTAAAAAGATAAGTAGGGTTAGGGTTAGGGTTAGGGTTAGGATAAGGGGGTTTTAACCAGGATGGCCCAAAGGGCCATCGTCAAATAACTCTCCTTGAAAAGGTAAAGTTGACATTTAAAGTGGCCTACTAGACTAATTTTGGGATGGGCTTTCCAATGGTGCTACCCCCGAGGCTCTAGGAGCTTTGGTTTCCGAGTTATGAGTGTTTTTATGTTTAAAAGTTCTGTATCTCCTGAACGGAAGGTCGTAGAGACTCGGGGACAACTCCAGTGTGTTCAGCGTGCCCGAATTATGTCGGACAGAACTTGGTTTCAAGTCTCTAGGACCTACGGTTCTGGAGTTATAAGCGAAACATCTTTCTAAGTGCTGAGTCCAAAAAAAAAAGTTCCAATATGGGCCAATGCTGCCCTCTTGTGGCTTTGCGGAGATAATACATATCAGTGCATGACTGTAGGTTAAGGGCTACTTACCACTTTTCAAAAGTGGGTTTTTTGGACCTAGCTCAGGCAAACGGAGGGGCATGGGAATTCCGAGACCACCCTCGGATAGGTCTGGCCCCAGCGGACCTGCTCTAGAAATTTGGTGCCCCTGGCGGCTTGTTTGGGTACTACAATCTTGATTTGAAAACTTTGAAGTGCTGCCATTCAAAGAAACAGAGGGGCATGGGAATTCTGGATAGTGCCCGTGGTAGCCCCGGGCCCCCTCTACATGCCTGAGAAATGTGGTGCCCCTAGTGGCAACTTTTTTTAACATGGGATGACATTTCAAAGCGTTGCCATACGTCGGCCCAATGGGAGTGAATGGGCGTCATTGAAAATATCTCTAAGTGTTGAGTCCAAAAAAAAAAAGTTCCCCCAGGAAGTGTCTATGAGCACGTTTCAGGCCATTTCGAGTGGTCTGGTAATGGTCTGTAGTGAAGTTTTCTAAAAACCCTATGTAAAAAGTTGGAATCTGAATGTGGAATCTGAATGTGGAATGTGGAATCTGAATGTGGAATCTGAATGTGGAATGTGGAATCTGAATGTGGAATCTGAATGTGGAATCTGAATGTGGAATGTGGAATCTGAATGTGGAATCTGAATGTGGAATCTGAATGTGGAATGTGGAATCTGAATGTGGAAGCTGAATGTGGAATGTGGAATCTGAATGTGGAAGCTGGGCTAGGATAAGGGCCATCGTCAAATAACTCTCCTTGAAAAGGTAAAGTTGACATTTAAAGTGGCCTACTAGACTAATTTTGGGATGGGCTTTCCAATGGTGCTACCCCCGAGGCTCTAGGAGCTTTCCTTCTGTGAGTTTCCAGTGTTTTTATGTTTAAAAGTTCTGTATCTCCTGAACGGAAGGTCGTAGAGACTCGGGGACAACTCCAGTGTGTTCAGCGTGCCCGAATTATGTCGGACATAACTTGGTTTCAAGTCTCTAGGACCTACGGTTCTGGAGTTATAAGCGAAACATCTTTCTAAGTGCTGAGTCCAAAAAAAAAAGTTCCAATATGGGCCAATGCTGCCCTCTTGTGGCTTTGCGGAGATAATACATATCAATGCATGACTGTGCTTTTGATAAATCAAAATAAATGTTTTTTTAGACTCTCATTCCAAAGCCAGTCTCCTGTCTCTTCCAGTGTGTTACAACGTCATCAACAACACGTCTTAATCAATGAAAAACATTCGTATTCACATGCAAAAGCATCTATAACAGTCTGTCTGTCTGTCTGTCTGTCTGTATGTCTACACCCCCAACGCGTGAGTACACACACACACACACACACACAGGGTTAATACACACTCACTCACTAACACACATTATTATTATCAATATTAATATATTAGGAATGTGCATTTAATTTTCTGACCTGTGTGTGTGTGTGTGTGTGTGTGTGTGTGTGTGTGTGTGTCTCTCTGTCTGTCTCTCTCTCCCTCTGTCTGTCTCTCCCTCTCTCTCTCTCTCTCTCTCTCTGTCTGTCTCTCCCTCTGTCTGTCTGTCTGTCTGTCTCTCCCTCTGTCTGTCTGTCTGTCTGTCTGTCTGTCTGTCTGTCTGTCTGTCTGTCTGTCTATCTGTCTGTCTGTATAGACAATAAATATTTTTTTTCTGTTTTACAGACGGACAAAACAAAGCCTTCACAATGGACTACAACTCCTCTGCCCCGTCTAAATAGGTAACTCATTCATGGTTGAATGTGACATAAGGTGCTCATAATCAAATACAAAAAAATATATGTATTGTATTATTGGACTAACATGTCTCTGCTCTGCTCTTTCTGTTTCTATTTCGCCATAGCCTTGCCCGTGAAGCTGCACATGAAGTCCATCTCTAAAAAGATAAGTAGGGTTAGGGTTAGGGTTAGGGTTAGGATAAGGGGGTTTTAACCAGGATGGCCCAAAGGGCCATCGTCAAATAACTCTCCTTGAAAAGGTAAAGTTGACATTTAAACTGGCCTACTAGACAAATGTTGGGATGGGCTTTCCTATGGTGCTACCCCCGAGGCTCTAGGAGCTTTCCTTCTTTGAGTTTCCAGTGTTTTTATGTTTAAAAGTTCTGTATCTCCTGAACGGAAGGTCGTAGAGACTCGGGGACAACTCCAGTGTGTTCAGCGTGCCCGAATTATGTCGGACAGAACTTGGTTTCAAGTCTCTAGGACCTACGGTTCTGGAGTTATAAGCGAAACATCTTTCTAAGTGCTGAGTCCGAAAAAAAAAGTTCCAATATGGGCCAATGCTGCCCTCTTGTGGCTTTGCGGAGATAATACATATCAGTGCATGACTAGGATAAGGGGGTTTTAACCAGGATGGCCCAAAGGGCCATCGTCAAATAACTCTCCTTGAAAAGGTAAAGTTGACATTTAAAGTGGCCTACTAGACTAAGTTTGGGATGGGCTTTCCAATGGTGCTACCCCCGAGGCTCTAGGAGCTTTGGTTTCCGAGTTATGAGTGTTTTTATGTTTAAAAGTTCTGTATCTCCTGAACGGAAGGTCGTAGAGACTCGGGGACAACTCCAGTGTGTTCAGCGTGGCCGAATTATGTCTGACGGAACTGGTTTCAAGTCTCTAGGACCTACGGTTCTGGAGTTATAAGCGAAAACGTCGGCCCAATGGGAATGAATGGGCGTCATTGAAAATATCTCTAAGTGTTGAGTCCAAAAAAAAAAAGTTCCCCCAGGAAGTGTCTATGAGCACGTTTCAGGCCATTTCGAGTGGTCTGGTAATGGTCTGTAGTGAAGTTTTCTAAAAACCCTATGTAAAAAGTTGGAATCTGAATGTGGAATCTGAATGTGGAATGTGGAATCTGAATGTGGAATCTGAATGTGGAATGTGGAATCTGAATGTGGAATCTGAATGTGGAATCTGAATGTGGAATGTGGAATCTGAATGTGGAATCTGAATGTGGAATCTGAATGTGGAATGTGGAATCTGAATGTGGAAGCTGAATGTGGAATGTGGAATCTGAATGTGGAAGCTGGGCTAGGATAAGGGCCATCGTCAAATAACTCTCCTTGAAAAGGTAAAGTTGACATTTAAAGTGGCCTACTAGACTAATTTTGGGATGGGCTTTCCAATGGTGCTACCCCCGAGGCTCTAGGAGCTTTCCTTCTGTGAGTTTCCAGTGTTTTTATGTTTAAAAGTTCTGTATCTCCTGAACGGAAGGTCGTAGAGACTCGGGGACAACTCCAGTGTGTTCAGCGTGCCCGAATTATGTCGGACATAACTTGGTTTCAAGTCTCTAGGACCTACGGTTCTGGAGTTATAAGCGAAACATCTTTCTAAGTGCTGAGTCCAAAAAAAAAAGTTCCAATATGGGCCAATGCTGCCCTCTTGTGGCTTTGCGGAGATAATACATATCAATGCATGACTGTGCTTTTGATAAATCAAAATAAATGTTTTTTTAGACTCTCATTCCAAAGCCAGTCTCCTGTCTCTTCCAGTGTGTTACAACGTCATCAACAACACGTCTTAATCAATGAAAAACATTCGTATTCACATGCAAAAGCATCTATAACAGTCTGTCTGTCTGTCTGTCTGTCTGTATGTCTACACCCCCAACGCGTGAGTACACACACACACACACACACACACACAGGGTTAATACACACTCACTCACTAACACACATTATTATTATCAATATTAATATATTTGGAATGTGCATTTAATTTTCTGACCTGTGTGTGTGTGTGTGTGTGTGTGTGTGGGTGTGTGTGTCTCTCTGTCTGTCTCTCTCTCCCTCTGTCTGTCTCTCCCTCTCTCTCTCTCTCTCTCTCTCTCTGTCTGTCTCTCCCTCTGTCTGTCTGTCTGTCTGTCTGTCTCTCCCTCTGTCTGTCTGTCTGTCTGTCTGTCTGTCTGTCTGTCTGTCTGTCTGTCTATCTGTCTGTCTGTATAGACAATAAATATTTTTTTTCTGTTTTACAGACGGACAAAACAAAGCCTTCACAATGGACTACAACTCCTCTGCCCCGTCTAAATAGGTAACTCATTCATGGTTGAATGTGACATAAGGTGCTCATAATCAAATAAAAAAAAATATATGTATTGTATTATTGGACTAACATGTCTCTGCTCTGCTCTTTCTGTTTCTATTTCGCCATAGCCTTGCCCGTGAAGCTGCACATGAAGTCCATCTCTAAAAAGATAAGTAGGGTTAGGGTTAGGGTTAGGGTTAGGATAAGGGGGTTTTAACCAGGATGGCCCAAAGGGCCATCGTCAAATAACTCTCCTTGAAAAGGTAAAGTTGACATTTAAAGTGGCCTACTAGACTAATTTTGGGATGGGCTTTCCAATGGTGCTACCCCCGAGGCTCTAGGAGCTTTGGTTTCCGAGTTATGAGTGTTTTTATGTTTAAAAGTTCTGTATCTCCTGAACGGAAGGTCGTAGAGACTCGGGGACAACTCCAGTGTGTTCAGCGTGCCCGAATTATGTCGGACAGAACTTGGTTTCAAGTCTCTAGGACCTACGGTTCTGGAGTTATAAGCGAAACATCTTTCTAAGTGCTGAGTCCAAAAAAAAAAGTTCCAATATGGGCCAATGCTGCCCTCTTGTGGCTTTGCGGAGATAATACATATCAGTGCATGACTGTAGGTTAAGGGCTACTTACCACTTTTCAAAAGTGGGTTTTTTGGACCTAGCTCAGGCAAACGGAGGGGCATGGGAATTCCGAGACCACCCTCGGATAGGTCTGGCCCCAGCGGACCTGCTCTAGAAATTTGGTGCCCCTGGCGGCTTGTTTGGGTACTACAATCTTGATTTGAAAACTTTGAAGTGCTGCCATTCAAAGAAACAGAGGGGCATGGGAATTCTGGATAGTGCCCGTGGTAGCCCCGGGCCCCCTCTACATGCCTGAGAAATGTGGTGCCCCTAGTGGCAACTTTTTTTAACATGGGATGACATTTCAAAGCGTTGCCATACGTCGGCCCAATGGGAGTGAATGGGCGTCATTGAAAATATCTCTAAGTGTTGAGTCCAAAAAAAAAAAGTTCCCCCAGGAAGTGTCTATGAGCACGTTTCAGGCCATTTCGAGTGGTCTGGTAATGGTCTGTAGTGAAGTTTTCTAAAAACCCTATGTAAAAAGTTGGAATCTGAATGTGGAATCTGAATGTGGAATGTGGAATCTGAATGTGGAATCTGAATGTGGAATGTGGAATCTGAATGTGGAATCTGAATGTGGAATCTGAATGTGGAATGTGGAATCTGAATGTGGAATCTGAATGTGGAATCTGAATGTGGAATGTGGAATCTGAATGTGGAAGCTGAATGTGGAATGTGGAATCTGAATGTGGAAGCTGGGCTAGGATAAGGGCCATCGTCAAATAACTCTCCTTGAAAAGGTAAAGTTGACATTTAAAGTGGCCTACTAGACTAATTTTGGGATGGGCTTTCCAATGGTGCTACCCCCGAGGCTCTAGGAGCTTTCCTTCTGTGAGTTTCCAGTGTTTTTATGTTTAAAAGTTCTGTATCTCCTGAACGGAAGGTCGTAGAGACTCGGGGACAACTCCAGTGTGTTCAGCGTGCCCGAATTATGTCGGACATAACTTGGTTTCAAGTCTCTAGGACCTACGGTTCTGGAGTTATAAGCGAAACATCTTTCTAAGTGCTGAGTCCAAAAAAAAAAGTTCCAATATGGGCCAATGCTGCCCTCTTGTGGCTTTGCGGAGATAATACATATCAATGCATGACTGTGCTTTTGATAAATCAAAATAAATGTTTTTTTAGACTCTCATTCCAAAGCCAGTCTCCTGTCTCTTCCAGTGTGTTACAACGTCATCAACAACACGTCTTAATCAATGAAAAACATTCGTATTCACATGCAAAAGCATCTATAACAGTCTGTCTGTCTGTCTGTCTGTCTGTATGTCTACACCCCCAACGCGTGAGTACACACACACACACACACACACAGGGTTAATACACACTCACTCACTAACACACATTATTATTATCAATATTAATATATTAGGAATGTGCATTTAATTTTCTGACCTGTGTGTGTGTGTGTGTGTGTGTGTGTGTGTGTGTGTGTGTCTCTCTGTCTGTCTCTCTCTCCCTCTGTCTGTCTCTCCCTCTCTCTCTCTCTCTCTCTCTCTGTCTGTCTCTCCCTCTGTCTGTCTGTCTGTCTGTCTCTCCCTCTGTCTGTCTGTCTGTCTGTCTGTCTGTCTGTCTGTCTGTCTGTCTGTCTGTCTATCTGTCTGTCTGTATAGACAATAAATATTTTTTTTCTGTTTTACAGACGGACAAAACAAAGCCTTCACAATGGACTACAACTCCTCTGCCCCGTCTAAATAGGTAACTCATTCATGGTTGAATGTGACATAAGGTGCTCATAATCAAATACAAAAAAATATATGTATTGTATTATTGGACTAACATGTCTCTGCTCTGCTCTTTCTGTTTCTATTTCGCCATAGCCTTGCCCGTGAAGCTGCACATGAAGTCCATCTCTAAAAAGATAAGTAGGGTTAGGGTTAGGGTTAGGGTTAGGATAAGGGGGTTTTAACCAGGATGGCCCAAAGGGCCATCGTCAAATAACTCTCCTTGAAAAGGTAAAGTTGACATTTAAACTGGCCTACTAGACAAATGTTGGGATGGGCTTTCCTATGGTGCTACCCCCGAGGCTCTAGGAGCTTTCCTTCTTTGAGTTTCCAGTGTTTTTATGTTTAAAAGTTCTGTATCTCCTGAACGGAAGGTCGTAGAGACTCGGGGACAACTCCAGTGTGTTCAGCGTGCCCGAATTATGTCGGACAGAACTTGGTTTCAAGTCTCTAGGACCTACGGTTCTGGAGTTATAAGCGAAACATCTTTCTAAGTGCTGAGTCCGAAAAAAAAAGTTCCAATATGGGCCAATGCTGCCCTCTTGTGGCTTTGCGGAGATAATACATATCAGTGCATGACTAGGATAAGGGGGTTTTAACCAGGATGGCCCAAAGGGCCATCGTCAAATAACTCTCCTTGAAAAGGTAAAGTTGACATTTAAAGTGGCCTACTAGACTAAGTTTGGGATGGGCTTTCCAATGGTGCTACCCCCGAGGCTCTAGGAGCTTTGGTTTCCGAGTTATGAGTGTTTTTATGTTTAAAAGTTCTGTATCTCCTGAACGGAAGGTCGTAGAGACTCGGGGACAACTCCAGTGTGTTCAGCGTGGCCGAATTATGTCTGACGGAACTGGTTTCAAGTCTCTAGGACCTACGGTTCTGGAGTTATAAGCGAAAACGTCGGCCCAATGGGAATGAATGGGCGTCATTGAAAATATCTCTAAGTGTTGAGTCCAAAAAAAAAAAGTTCCCCCAGGAAGTGTCTATGAGCACGTTTCAGGCCATTTCGAGTGGTCTGGTAATGGTCTGTAGTGAAGTTTTCTAAAAACCCTATGTAAAAAGTTGGAATCTGAATGTGGAATCTGAATGTGGAATGTGGAATCTGAATGTGGAATCTGAATGTGGAATGTGGAATCTGAATGTGGAATCTGAATGTGGAATCTGAATGTGGAATGTGGAATCTGAATGTGGAATCTGAATGTGGAATCTGAATGTGGAATGTGGAATCTGAATGTGGAAGCTGAATGTGGAATGTGGAATCTGAATGTGGAAGCTGGGCTAGGATAAGGGCCATCGTCAAATAACTCTCCTTGAAAAGGTAAAGTTGACATTTAAAGTGGCCTACTAGACTAATTTTGGGATGGGCTTTCCAATGGTGCTACCCCCGAGGCTCTAGGAGCTTTCCTTCTGTGAGTTTCCAGTGTTTTTATGTTTAAAAGTTCTGTATCTCCTGAACGGAAGGTCGTAGAGACTCGGGGACAACTCCAGTGTGTTCAGCGTGCCCGAATTATGTCGGACATAACTTGGTTTCAAGTCTCTAGGACCTACGGTTCTGGAGTTATAAGCGAAACATCTTTCTAAGTGCTGAGTCCAAAAAAAAAAGTTCCAATATGGGCCAATGCTGCCCTCTTGTGGCTTTGCGGAGATAATACATATCAATGCATGACTGTGCTTTTGATAAATCAAAATAAATGTTTTTTTAGACTCTCATTCCAAAGCCAGTCTCCTGTCTCTTCCAGTGTGTTACAACGTCATCAACAACACGTCTTAATCAATGAAAAACATTCGTATTCACATGCAAAAGCATCTATAACAGTCTGTCTGTCTGTCTGTCTGTCTGTATGTCTACACCCCCAACGCGTGAGTACACACACACACACACACACACACACAGGGTTAATACACACTCACTCACTAACACACATTATTATTATCAATATTAATATATTTGGAATGTGCATTTAATTTTCTGACCTGTGTGTGTGTGTGTGTGTGTGTGTGTGGGTGTGTGTGTCTCTCTGTCTGTCTCTCTCTCCCTCTGTCTGTCTCTCCCTCTCTCTCTCTCTCTCTCTCTCTCTGTCTGTCTCTCCCTCTGTCTGTCTGTCTGTCTGTCTGTCTCTCCCTCTGTCTGTCTGTCTGTCTGTCTGTCTGTCTGTCTGTCTGTCTGTCTGTCTATCTGTCTGTCTGTATAGACAATAAATATTTTTTTTCTGTTTTACAGACGGACAAAACAAAGCCTTCACAATGGACTACAACTCCTCTGCCCCGTCTAAATAGGTAACTCATTCATGGTTGAATGTGACATAAGGTGCTCATAATCAAATAAAAAAAAATATATGTATTGTATTATTGGACTAACATGTCTCTGCTCTGCTCTTTCTGTTTCTATTTCGCCATAGCCTTGCCCGTGAAGCTGCACATGAAGTCCATCTCTAAAAAGATAAGTAGGGTTAGGGTTAGGGTTAGGGTTAGGATAAGGGGGTTTTAACCAGGATGGCCCAAAGGGCCATCGTCAAATAACTCTCCTTGAAAAGGTAAAGTTGACATTTAAAGTGGCCTACTAGACTAATTTTGGGATGGGCTTTCCAATGGTGCTACCCCCGAGGCTCTAGGAGCTTTGGTTTCCGAGTTATGAGTGTTTTTATGTTTAAAAGTTCTGTATCTCCTGAACGGAAGGTCGTAGAGACTCGGGGACAACTCCAGTGTGTTCAGCGTGCCCGAATTATGTCGGACAGAACTTGGTTTCAAGTCTCTAGGACCTACGGTTCTGGAGTTATAAGCGAAACATCTTTCTAAGTGCTGAGTCCAAAAAAAAAAGTTCCAATATGGGCCAATGCTGCCCTCTTGTGGCTTTGCGGAGATAATACATATCAGTGCATGACTGTAGGTTAAGGGCTACTTACCACTTTTCAAAAGTGGGTTTTTTGGACCTAGCTCAGGCAAACGGAGGGGCATGGGAATTCCGAGACCACCCTCGGATAGGTCTGGCCCCAGCGGACCTGCTCTAGAAATTTGGTGCCCCTGGCGGCTTGTTTGGGTACTACAATCTTGATTTGAAAACTTTGAAGTGCTGCCATTCAAAGAAACAGAGGGGCATGGGAATTCTGGATAGTGCCCGTGGTAGCCCCGGGCCCCCTCTACATGCCTGAGAAATGTGGTGCCCCTAGTGGCAACTTTTTTTAACATGGGATGACATTTCAAAGCGTTGCCATACGTCGGCCCAATGGGAGTGAATGGGCGTCATTGAAAATATCTCTAAGTGTTGAGTCCAAAAAAAAAAAGTTCCCCCAGGAAGTGTCTATGAGCACGTTTCAGGCCATTTCGAGTGGTCTGGTAATGGTCTGTAGTGAAGTTTTCTAAAAACCCTATGTAAAAAGTTGGAATCTGAATGTGGAATCTGAATGTGGAATGTGGAATCTGAATGTGGAATCTGAATGTGGAATGTGGAATCTGAATGTGGAATCTGAATGTGGAATCTGAATGTGGAATGTGGAATCTGAATGTGGAATCTGAATGTGGAATCTGAATGTGGAATGTGGAATCTGAATGTGGAAGCTGAATGTGGAATGTGGAATCTGAATGTGGAAGCTGGGCTAGGATAAGGGCCATCGTCAAATAACTCTCCTTGAAAAGGTAAAGTTGACATTTAAAGTGGCCTACTAGACTAATTTTGGGATGGGCTTTCCAATGGTGCTACCCCCGAGGCTCTAGGAGCTTTCCTTCTGTGAGTTTCCAGTGTTTTTATGTTTAAAAGTTCTGTATCTCCTGAACGGAAGGTCGTAGAGACTCGGGGACAACTCCAGTGTGTTCAGCGTGCCCGAATTATGTCGGACATAACTTGGTTTCAAGTCTCTAGGACCTACGGTTCTGGAGTTATAAGCGAAACATCTTTCTAAGTGCTGAGTCCAAAAAAAAAAGTTCCAATATGGGCCAATGCTGCCCTCTTGTGGCTTTGCGGAGATAATACATATCAATGCATGACTGTGCTTTTGATAAATCAAAATAAATGTTTTTTTAGACTCTCATTCCAAAGCCAGTCTCCTGTCTCTTCCAGTGTGTTACAACGTCATCAACAACACGTCTTAATCAATGAAAAACATTCGTATTCACATGCAAAAGCATCTATAACAGTCTGTCTGTCTGTCTGTCTGTCTGTATGTCTACACCCCCAACGCGTGAGTACACACACACACACACACACACAGGGTTAATACACACTCACTCACTAACACACATTATTATTATCAATATTAATATATTAGGAATGTGCATTTAATTTTCTGACCTGTGTGTGTGTGTGTGTGTGTGTGTGTGTGTGTGTGTGTGTGTCTCTCTGTCTGTCTCTCTCTCCCTCTGTCTGTCTCTCCCTCTCTCTCTCTCTCTCTCTCTCTGTCTGTCTCTCCCTCTGTCTGTCTGTCTGTCTGTCTCTCCCTCTGTCTGTCTGTCTGTCTGTGTGTCTGTCTGTCTGTCTGTCTGTCTGTCTGTCTATCTGTCTGTCTGTATAGACAATAAATATTTTTTTTCTGTTTTACAGACGGACAAAACAAAGCCTTCACAATGGACTACAACTCCTCTGCCCCGTCTAAATAGGTAACTCATTCATGGTTGAATGTGACATAAGGTGCTCATAATCAAATAAAAAAAAATATATGTATTGTATTATTGGACTAACATGTCTCTGCTCTGCTCTTTCTGTTTCTATTTCGCCATAGCCTTGCCCGTGAAGCTGCACATGAAGTCCATCTCTAAAAAGATAAGTAGGGTTAGGGTTAGGGTTAGGGTTAGGATAAGGGGGTTTTAACCAGGATGGCCCAAAGGGCCATCGTCAAATAACTCTCCTTGAAAAGGTAAAGTTGACATTTAAAGTGGCCTACTAGACTAATTTTGGGATGGGCTTTCCAATGGTGCTACCCCCGAGGCTCTAGGAGCTTTGGTTTCCGAGTTATGAGTGTTTTTATGTTTAAAAGTTCTGTATCTCCTGAACGGAAGGTCGTAGAGACTCGGGGACAACTCCAGTGTGTTCAGCGTGCCCGAATTATGTCGGACAGAACTTGGTTTCAAGTCTCTAGGACCTACGGTTCTGGAGTTATAAGCGAAACATCTTTCTAAGTGCTGAGTCCAAAAAAAAAAGTTCCAATATGGGCCAATGCTGCCCTCTTGTGGCTTTGCGGAGATAATACATATCAGTGCATGACTGTAGGTTAAGGGCTACTTACCACTTTTCAAAAGTGGGTTTTTTGGACCTAGCTCAGGCAAACGGAGGGGCATGGGAATTCCGAGACCACCCTCGGATAGGTCTGGCCCCAGCGGACCTGCTCTAGAAATTTGGTGCCCCTGGCGGCTTGTTTGGGTACTACAATCTTGATTTGAAAACTTTGAAGTGCTGCCATTCAAAGAAACAGAGGGGCATGGGAATTCTGGATAGTGCCCGTGGTAGCCCCGGGCCCCCTCTACATGCCTGAGAAATGTGGTGCCCCTAGTGGCAACTTTTTTTAACATGGGATGACATTTCAAAGCGTTGCCATACGTCGGCCCAATGGGAGTGAATGGGCGTCATTGAAAATATCTCTAAGTGTTGAGTCCAAAAAAAAAAAGTTCCCCCAGGAAGTGTCTATGAGCACGTTTCAGGCCATTTCGAGTGGTCTGGTAATGGTCTGTAGTGAAGTTTTCTAAAAACCCTATGTAAAAAGTTGGAATCTGAATGTGGAATCTGAATGTGGAATGTGGAATCTGAATGTGGAATCTGAATGTGGAATGTGGAATCTGAATGTGGAATCTGAATGTGGAATCTGAATGTGGAATGTGGAATCTGAATGTGGAATCTGAATGTGGAATCTGAATGTGGAATGTGGAATCTGAATGTGGAAGCTGAATGTGGAATGTGGAATCTGAATGTGGAAGCTGGGCTAGGATAAGGGCCATCGTCAAATAACTCTCCTTGAAAAGGTAAAGTTGACATTTAAAGTGGCCTACTAGACTAATTTTGGGATGGGCTTTCCAATGGTGCTACCCCCGAGGCTCTAGGAGCTTTCCTTCTGTGAGTTTCCAGTGTTTTTATGTTTAAAAGTTCTGTATCTCCTGAACGGAAGGTCGTAGAGACTCGGGGACAACTCCAGTGTGTTCAGCGTGCCCGAATTATGTCGGACATAACTTGGTTTCAAGTCTCTAGGACCTACGGTTCTGGAGTTATAAGCGAAACATCTTTCTAAGTGCTGAGTCCAAAAAAAAAAGTTCCAATATGGGCCAATGCTGCCCTCTTGTGGCTTTGCGGAGATAATACATATCAGTGCATGACTAGGATAAGGGGGTTTTAACCAGGATGGCCCAAAGGGCCATCGTCAAATAACTCTCCTTGAAAAGGTAAAGTTGACATTTAAAGTGGCCTACTAGACTAATTTTGGGATGGGCTTTCCAATGGTGCTACCCCCGAGGCTCTAGGAGCTTTGTTTTCCGAGTTATGAGTGTTTTTATGTTTAAAAGTTCTGTATCTCCTGAACGGAAGGTCGTAGAGACTCGGGGACAACTCCAGTGTGTTCAGCGTGGCCGAATTATGTCTGACGGAACTTGGTTTCAAGTCTCTAGGACCTACGGTTCTGGAGTTATAAGCGAAAACGTCGGCCCAATGGGAATGAATGGGCGTCATTGAAAATATCTCTAAGTGTTGAGTCCAAAAAAAAAAAGTTCCCCCAGGAAGTGTCTATGAGCACGTTTCAGGCCATTTCGAGTGGTCTGGTAATGGTCTGTAGTGAAGTTTTCTAAAAACCCTATGTAAAAAGTTGGAATCTGAATGTGGAATCTGAATGTGGAATGTGGAATCTGAATGTGGAATCTGAATGTGGAATGTGGAATCTGAATGTGGAATCGGAATGTGGAATCTGAATGTGGAATCTGAATGTGGAATCTGAATGTGGAATGTGGAATCTGAATGTGGAATCTGAATGTGGAAGCTGAATGTGGAATGTGGAATCTGAATGTGGAAGCTGGGCTAGGATAAGGGGGTTTTAACCAGGATGGCCCAAAGGGCCATCGTCAAATAACTCTCCTTGAAAAGGTAAAGTTGACATTTAAAGTGGCCTACTAGACTAATTTTGGGATGGGCTTTCCAATGGTGCTACCCCCGAGGCTCTAGGAGCTTTGGTTTCCGAGTTATGAGTGTTTTTATGTTTAAAAGTTCTGTATCTCCTGAACGGAAGGTCGTAGAGACTCGGGGACAACTCCAGTGTGTTCAGCGTGGCCGAATTATGTTGGACATAACTTGGTTTCAAGTCTCTAGGACCTACGGTTCTGGAGTTATAAGCGAAACATCTTTCTAAGTGCTGAGTCCAAAAAAAAAAGTTCCAATATGGGCCAATGCTGCCCTCTTGTGGCTTTGCGGAGATAATACATATCAATGCATGACTGTGCTTTTGATAAATCAAAATAAATGTTTTTTTAGACTCTCATTCCAAAGCCAGTCTCCTGTCTCTTCCAGTGTGTTACAACGTCATCAACAACACGTCTTAATCAATGAAAAACATTCGTATTCACATGCAAAAGCATCTATAACAGTCTGTCTGTCTGTCTGTCTGTCTGTATGTCTACACCCCCAACGCGTGAGTACACACACACACACACACACACACACAGGGTTAATACACACTCACTCACTAACACACATTATTATTATCAATATTAATATATTTGGAATGTGCATTTAATTTTCTGACCTGTGTGTGTGTGTGTGTGTGTGTGTGTGGGTGTGTGTGTCTCTCTGTCTGTCTCTCTCTCCCTCTGTCTGTCTCTCCCTCTCTCTCTCTCTCTCTCTCTCTCTGTCTGTCTCTCCCTCTGTCTGTCTGTCTGTCTGTCTGTCTCTCCCTCTGTCTGTCTGTCTGTCTGTCTGTCTGTCTGTCTGTCTGTCTGTCTGTCTATCTGTCTGTCTGTATAGACAATAAATATTTTTTTTCTGTTTTACAGACGGACAAAACAAAGCCTTCACAATGGACTACAACTCCTCTGCCCCGTCTAAATAGGTAACTCATTCATGGTTGAATGTGACATAAGGTGCTCATAATCAAATAAAAAAAAATATATGTATTGTATTATTGGACTAACATGTCTCTGCTCTGCTCTTTCTGTTTCTATTTCGCCATAGCCTTGCCCGTGAAGCTGCACATGAAGTCCATCTCTAAAAAGATAAGTAGGGTTAGGGTTAGGGTTAGGGTTAGGATAAGGGGGTTTTAACCAGGATGGCCCAAAGGGCCATCGTCAAATAACTCTCCTTGAAAAGGTAAAGTTGACATTTAAAGTGGCCTACTAGACTAATTTTGGGATGGGCTTTCCAATGGTGCTACCCCCGAGGCTCTAGGAGCTTTGGTTTCCGAGTTATGAGTGTTTTTATGTTTAAAAGTTCTGTATCTCCTGAACGGAAGGTCGTAGAGACTCGGGGACAACTCCAGTGTGTTCAGCGTGCCCGAATTATGTCGGACAGAACTTGGTTTCAAGTCTCTAGGACCTACGGTTCTGGAGTTATAAGCGAAACATCTTTCTAAGTGCTGAGTCCAAAAAAAAAAGTTCCAATATGGGCCAATGCTGCCCTCTTGTGGCTTTGCGGAGATAATACATATCAGTGCATGACTGTAGGTTAAGGGCTACTTACCACTTTTCAAAAGTGGGTTTTTTGGACCTAGCTCAGGCAAACGGAGGGGCATGGGAATTCCGAGACCACCCTCGGATAGGTCTGGCCCCAGCGGACCTGCTCTAGAAATTTGGTGCCCCTGGCGGCTTGTTTGGGTACTACAATCTTGATTTGAAAACTTTGAAGTGCTGCCATTCAAAGAAACAGAGGGGCATGGGAATTCTGGATAGTGCCCGTGGTAGCCCCGGGCCCCCTCTACATGCCTGAGAAATGTGGTGCCCCTAGTGGCAACTTTTTTTAACATGGGATGACATTTCAAAGCGTTGCCATACGTCGGCCCAATGGGAGTGAATGGGCGTCATTGAAAATATCTCTAAGTGTTGAGTCCAAAAAAATAAAGTTCCCCCAGGAAGTGTCTATGAGCACGTTTCAGGCCATTTCGAGTGGTCTGGTAATGGTCTGTAGTGAAGTTTTCTAAAAACCCTATGTAAAAAGTTGGAATCTGAATGTGGAATCTGAATGTGGAATCTGAATGTGGAATCTGAATGTGGAATGTGGAATCTGAATGTGGAATCTGAATGTGGAATGTGGAATCTGAATGTGGAATCTGAATGTGGAATTGGAATGTGGAATGTGGAATCTGAATGTGGAATCTGAATGTGGAATGTGGAATCTGAATGTGGAAGCTGGGCTAGGATAAGGGGGTTTTAACCAGGATGGCCCAAAGGGCCATCGTCAAATAACTCTCCTTGAAAAGGTAAAGTTGACATTTAAAGTGGCCTACTAGACTAATTTTGGGATGGGCTTTCCTATGGTGCTACCCCCGAGGCTCTAGGAGCTTTCCTTCTTTGAGTTTCCAGTGTTTTTATGTTTAAAAGTTCTGTATCTCCTGAACGGAAGGTCGTAGAGACTCGGGGACAACTCCAGTGTGTTCAGCGTGCCCGAATTATGTCAGACAGAACTTGGTTTCAAGTCTCTAGCACCTACGGTTCTGGAGTTATAAGCGAAACTTCTTTCTAAGTGCTGAGTCCAAAAAAAAAAGTTCCAATATGGGCCAATGCTGCCCTCTTGTGGCTTTGCGGAGATAATACATATCAATGCATGACTGTGCTTTTGATAGGGTTAGGTTTAGAGTGAGGCCATTGGGCTGGGCATAGCAAAATCCTACAGGTAAGTAAGGTGAGCACAGGTTATTAAGGTAAGCAGAGGTAAGGAAGGTAAGAAAATGGACTCTTTGGTCTGGCCCCTGGGAGCCCCACTGCAAATATGCAGTGGGGCTCCCAGGGGCACGCAAGCCCTCACGCCACGTCAAGGCAGAGTCCGTGTGAGGGTTTTTTTTTTTTTCTTTTTTTTTTTCAATGTGTCATGGGGTGTGTATAAATGTTATGCGTGTATGGTGCATCCTGTGTCAAAGTATGGGGTGTGTGGAGTGTGTTGTGCATGTATGGTGCATCCTGTGTCAAAGTATGGGGTGTGTGGAGTGTGCTGTGCGTGTATGGTGCATCCTGTGTCAAAGTATGGGGTGTGTGGAGTGTGCTGTGCGTGTATGGTGCATCCTGTGTCAAAGCATGGGGTGTGAGGAGTGTGTTGTGCGTGTATGGTGTATCCTGTGTCAATGTATTGGGTGTGAGGAGTGTGTTGTGCATGTATGGTGCATCCTGTGTCAAAGCATGGGGTGTGTGGAGTGTGTTGTGCATGTATGGTGCATCCTGTGTCAAAGCATGGGGTGTGAGGAGTGTGTTGTGCATGTATGGTGCATCCTGTGTCAAAGCATGGGGTGTGTGGAGTGTGTTGTGCGTGTATGGTGCATCCTGTGTCAAAGCATGGGGTGTGAGGAGTGTGTTGTGCGTGTATGGTGCATCCTGTGTCAAAGTATGGGGTGTGTGGAGTGTGTTGTGCGTGTATGGTGCATCCTGTGTCAAAGCATGGGGTGTGAGGAGTGTGTTGTGCGTGTATGGTGCATCCTGTGTCAATGTATTGGGTGTGTAGAGTGTGTTCTTATGTCAATAATCGCATTCTCTTTTTTTTGAAGCCCTCCTTTCCCCTGATTGGAATGTTTCCAGTTTTACATTTTTCGACATACATGAGGTATGCCTCCTTTCGCTTAAGCTTTCTGTCCAAACTTATGTACGAGATCTCCTGCTCCGACCACGCTTTAGATATTCCAACTGGCAGGCACATGGCAGGAGACGGCATGATCGGACGGATGTCGTCCTGGTCCTCCGTGGCCTGCACGTCTTCGTGGAAGAGATCTTCCTCCCTCTCTTCCCTAGGCTTCACCCCCTTCAGCAGAGCTGGTGGTGGCTGCTTCACCCTGAAGGGGATGTTAGAGTACAGCTTGAATATCACCGTGTTGTATACCTTTGGTAGGGTGAACTTGGATAAGATGTTCAGCTTTTGAAGGTCAGCCTGGCTCACTACCCTCGACATATCAGTGAGCAGGGTGCGAAGGTGAGTATAGTCAACGTAATCGCCATTCATAACCAGTCCCACAGCACTGACAAATGTGAAGACAATGAGCCGAATGTTCCCTCTCAGGTGCGGTGGCAGGCGGGACAGGGTAGCCGGGATCCAGGCCATCCCATGATCCCGATATTTTTCCATGGTCCTGGCATATGCCAGAGACCGCCTCTCCATCTCCGTGCATACGCCCAGGGTTAGTTCTGCCACTTCGGACATGTTTGAAGGGCGACCATCAGCTGAATGGAGCTGCACATAGTCTCTGCAGTTCCACCACAGCTTCTTGGTGCCCTTCAAGTCCCTGAACTTGACGTCCGGGAAGAACACAATGGCCTCCTCCTGAAAGCCTTTCAGGAGGCAGTCCTTGGGGTTCTTCCCGACCTTTGCCACCAAAGTGCGAGCCCTCGCAAAGGTGTTTGGGGCGGGGAAGCTGTCCATGGTGGCCAGGTCCTCACAGAGGGTCTCCAAGGCCATGGCCCCTACCAGCCTTCCCGGTGGTGTATCAGAGCAAAGGCTCGACATGGGGATCCTGTCGTTCCTCCTGAAGATGTCCCCCAGCAGCACTCTTATGAGAGCTGAACCGGTCACACAGGGCTCAGCATCCAACGACTGGCAGAGAGGGAATATCCGCTCTATCCGGTCCCTTTGCAGTGTGTTTCTGGTCCAGTGTTCAAGTGGGGGAGGTCCTTCCCCGCAACTCGCGCTTGAAAATGGCGCGAGGCCAAGGAAGCCCCTGTTGCGAGTCAGACTTTTGTCACCCACTGTGCTGGTCCCCAGGCTTACCGCCAGCTTGTTGTCCATTGGGGAGAGTGGGCGGCCATATATGAGCTCTTCCAGCGCCAGTTCACCCTGGAAGGCTTTCCAGGACTGCTCGTACCGCCCCACTCCTCCACTGCTGTCCAAAGCCTCACTCAATGTATTAAGAATGCACCCCATGGTGCTCCTCAAAGTGGAGAGAAGCCCATCACCACCAGTGGTGTCCTTGAAGGGCACGAGGAGGGGATCGCTGTGAAGAAGAAGGTGAAGTTGCTCCAAGTCAAAGTGGGCAGATGGGTTGAAGTAAGAGGGGATTTCCCCCTCAAACCTCACCACCTGCTCCACTCTGCAGCCCAGCTGGCACACCATTTTTTCCTGAAGTTCTTCCATGTGGCTAAGGTATGACACACCCCTTCCCGCAAATGTCTTTGCGAAGTTGGGGTGTGTCAAACCACACGTGGCAATAAGGCCACTAACAGGGTGCTTAAATGGTGTGTCAATGTGGATATGTGGTGAGTCCACGTACATCTGAAGAAAGGTGAGTTCCCCCTCCTTTCCCAGGAGCTTCAGGACTTTTGGGCCAACGTCCATTGTCTTTCCATCCAGGTTGGATTGGAAATTGGTGGCCTCATGCATCCCTAAAACAGAGAACATTGTTCCCCTGACACCCACCAGGTCTTGCAACCCATACCTGGAAAACAGGATGTGGGTGTCAGGGTCACGGGCAGTTATGGAGCATGCCAGGTGGATAGAGAGGGCACTCACGTCAGAAGGATTGACCACTTCCGTCAATTCGAACGTGTCTTCCTCTTTCTGACCAAACTTGGTCAGAAAGGCCCTCACTCTGGTACTCCTGCCTTCGTTTGCCATGTCGATGGCCCTGTCCAGCAGTGATAGCACAAACACAACATCTTTAGAGAGTATGTTATATTTTGCTAGGTTGCTGGAATTTTGCTTTTTAAGGGTGCACCTCCCCTGGTCCTTCCTAGGAGCCCCCCTTATCAGTCCCTTCAGGTTGTCTGTCACCAAGTTCAGGGTCTCCATAGCATTCAGGATCGAGCTGTCCTTGTTCAAAAAACTCTGCGGAGGGTTTTTCAGGTCCTTTGGCAGGACGGCTAATGCCAGATGGTAGCCTCCATCAATGTACCCAATGGTACGCCCATAGCAATGCCTGAGTGCTGTCAGACCATCTTTGGAAACGCTGTGCAGCTCAATATGTTTCCTGAGGAAGGCATATTGCCCCTGCATGTGGAACGGCACCAGCCGGGGCATCAGGATATAGTGCAGTCCACCTTGCACAGCTTGAACTCGGTCAAGCTCCACCACAAGTCCGTCGATGTCAAACTCGTGTTTAAGAAACACATGTGGGTCAGACACGGTGGTGGAGTGCAACCCTACATGTGTTTCAGAATGGAGGAATTCATCCACCGAGTG